>JAEQML010080643.1:0-11521 GCA_016904865.1 Pissodes strobi | reverse complement strand
TTAAATATTATGTCAGATTAGTCTGAAAACAAATTGATATCGCAACGACTTGCGAAGAGAAATTATTTGTCGTTTGTATGAAATAAACTTCTCGTCAAGTGAACTAACAATTGTTGAGATTTTGTTCATATTTCTCCAAATTATGCATTTTGAAACATATTTCGCATAGAAATCATGGATAAATTACGCATGTATACGTATGTTAATGCCTCCTCACCGAATAGCATTTTTAATAAATTTGTGCACCATTGTACAGGGTGGCTCGTTTATTGAGGGATAACACCATATATCAGAATCTATGGGGTGTACCACAAAAGTTTAATACAAAAGTTGTTTGGTTTACTTAAATTTTTAAAATATTATATTTTTATATATACAGGGTACTCGTATTTTCGTGGACAAGTATCAACTTCCTTATTTTAAATAGAACACCCTATATATTAAGGCATTTTCGAATTCCTCAGATAATTCTAGAGATGTTAATAGTCCAACAGTTTTTGACATATTTTGAAAATTATGTAAAAAATGACGTTTGCAGGTCTAAATATAACTATCATTTTCTCCTTTATTATTTAATTTGAGTTAGTTTCCTTGTAGAAGCGGATCTACTTTAGTGATCTCTGTTGACATTTTCATAATAAATAAATACAGGGTGATCAAAAACTAACATTAAAAATTGAAATGAAAAAATCGAAAGGAGGATGTAAACAAAAATAAATGGATAGAAGTAAAAAAATCATATCAAAAGAAAAATAATCGACAATCTGCCGCAAAAAGTAATCGTCCAGAACCTCTGCATGGGAAAACTGCCAATAATTCCATTTTAAAAGTTGCTTCCGCTGTCTTTCTCTTGGTCTCGGGATTAGCTCCGGAGGGTGAGACAATAGTACATTATTTGGAGAGCAAAAATCTGCATGGGTCATCATGCGTAAAGATGAAAACCAAAAGAGACAATTTTAAGAGCTCTTTTAGATTATCTGTTCCCAGTAAAGGTAAAGAGTTATACATGGTTCCAGATCGGTGGCCAAGAGGTGTTGTGATTAACCATTTTCAGAATCTGCAGCGTCTGTCGCAGGCAAGAATCTAAAATATAGTTCAAGTAGGAACTCAGGGATTCAGCTAAGAGTCTTTCACATAAATGTAAGATCGCTACGCAATAAATCTCTGCAGCTAGAGGCCTTTGTCACCGACAAGGACATAGACATTCTATGTGTTACTGAACACTGGATGACATCCCTTGAAATGGAAGCCATGCAACTGGAAGGATTTACGTTGGTGGACTTTTCGGCCAGGGTTCATCATACAGGAGGAGGTACAGCTATATTTGTAAATAATAAATTTTCAGAGTATGTTAGTAATAATTTTAATTTGGATTTTAATATTGAAATGTGTTCGGAATACTCTTTGGTATTTATCGAAAGGCTTGATCTTTATGTTTTGTCTATCTATAGATCCCCGTCGGGAAATTTTGACACCTTTTTGACGGCCTTGGAGAGTATATGCAATAAGCTTAACATTGTTAAACACGTGCTGCTGGCGGGAGATTTCAATGTGCATTTTGGTACAACCGACAACAGGGTGGTGGCACTGTGTTATACCCTGGGAAGCTTTGGTTTGCAACATTTGTTTCAGGCTGCCACTAGGCAGGGCTCCTGCTTAGACAATGTTTTTGTGAGTCCTAATATCCAAATACTCGCATCTTTGGTCATTCGGCCAAATATCTCAGATCATGATGCATTGCATGTGTCACGTAGTATACTTCATATCAAAAAGGTTTGTAGGCCTGTAACACAAAGAGGCCTCTTCAACTTTCACAATATCATTTCAAATACTCGGTGGGATTTTGTACCACAAATTGATACTCCTGTTGAGTGTAAGTTCACAAAATTTATGAACATTTTGGAGGAGGCCTACTTAAGATGTTTTCCAGAGAGGCAGTACTTGGTCAGGTCAGATCAATCGAATAACCTTTCATGGTTTACTGCTGAGCTTAAAAGAATGAGAGAGAAGCTTGGTTTTCTGGAAGCAGTGTACAGACAGTATGGGGGAGAGTATGCTAAAAATGAACTAATTCAGTACAGAGCCAGGTATTATAAAACAATCAGAACTGCCACAGTCCAAGCTAATGACAGACTAAGTAATTCCTCAAATAATCCTAGTCGAGCTATGTGACAAGTTATAAACAAGTTTTGTGGTAATAAAATTAAAAAGAGTCCTGAATGTAACCTTTCTGTAAATGATTTTAACCGCTATTTCTTGGGTGTTGAACAGGGAATTGCATCGGGGGTGCCATATTCAGATGTTGACCCCATATTTCTTATTCCTGAGAGGAATAATATCTTTTCATTCTCTGAAATCTGATTTATTCAAGTCCGAGATGCAATACCAAATCTTAAAAACAAAAACAGTAAGGACATATTTGGAATAAATGTTAAAATGTTGAAATCTATTAAAAACGAAATTAGATACCCTTTAACTAAGCAAATAAACTTATGCATTCAAGAGGCATGTTTTCCCGTCCCCCTGAAGGAAGCTTTGGTTGTTCCTCTTTTTAAAAAAGGAGCTCCAGATAAACCTGAAAACTACCTGCCTATATCCTTGTTGACAATAGTGTCAAAGATCCTGGAGAAATGTCTAGCTGAGCAGATTGTTGTTTTTTTTTTAAAAGGAACAACCTGTTCACTGAATGCCAGTATGGTTTTCGAAAGGATAAGAATACTGTCCTTGGAATCTTGGATTTAGTGTCTGATATCCTTGGGGCATTTCAGGGTCTGCAGTATGATACAGTTCTTTGCTGCGACCTCAGCAAAGCTTTTGACTGTGTCATGGAATTCTTCTCCGGAAACTGGAAGCTTACAACCTCGATGTATCAAGCCTTCAACTTATAACATCATATTTAGAAGGCAGACATCAGTCTGTGAGGCTCTCTGGGGTGACATCAGCAAGAGGTGACATAACAATTGATGTGCCCCAAGGATCAATCCTGGGGCCCATACTATTCTTAGTATATATTAATGATCTGCCACTTATTGACTCAGCAGCAAAATGCACTCTCTTTGCTGATGACACCACAGTGTCCTTTCGGTCTGACTCTTTGACAGCTTCCTTGAAGGGTTCTCTGGTGGCACAGGAGAAGGTGGAGCAGTGGTTCTTCAGTAATAGTCTTTTGATGAATTCAGATAAAACCCTTAGAATCATCTTTTCAATGAAATATTTGGGACGGACTGAGACTGCAGAAGCGATAAAGTTTCTTGGGGTAAATGTAGACCAACGTCTACTTTGGAGTCATCACATCGACCAGCTAACTTCAAAGCTTAATACAGGTGTTTATCTGCTTCGGGGTCTTAACGACAGGGTGTCTCACCAGGTACTCAAGGCCGCATACTTTGCTGTTTTTACTCCCACATGGCGTATGGTATACTGGCGTGGGGTCATGCGGCTGATGCTAAGCGTGTTTTTGCCTTCAACGCAGGGCCATTAGGGTGCTTGCTGGGCTCACATATATGGAGGACTGTAGGCCATGTCAAAAGAAATGTTCAGTTTTTTGCAGCCCATCAGGCATGAGTATAACACAAGGCATAGAATAGACTTGGTGCCTCTCTACTGCCGTTTGGGAAGGTGTCAGGATGGTCTGGGATTTTGGGGCATTAAATTTTTTAATGTTCTTCCTGAAGAAGTAATTTAAAATAAATAATTTTAAAATATGTGTTAAAAATATTTTATTAGGTAACAGCTTTTATTCTCAAGAGGAGTTTTTAAACCATCGATTTTTATGATCTTTAAATGTGTATTGTACTGTTTGTCATTTTATTTATTTGACTGTTTCAATATTTTAAATTAGTATATGTTCCTTTTATTGACAAACGTGTCAGCTGTGTGTTTTTATGTATTTTAATGAGTCAGTGTAAAGCAACAATGTTTTCACTTTATATTCTAAATTTTATATTAGTAGGTATTTCTCTTTTTGTTTATAAGAAATATGTTTTAGAATTTAGCATTAAGTAGAGTAACTTGTGAACTCTTGACTTTCTACTTTGACGTGTGTAAACTCTTTTTTATTGGCATGAATAAATATTATGATTATGATTATGATTATTTTTCTAATGTAAAAATGCTATACAGCTTTTAAGTTTTGTTATTAGTCGGCCATGACGGCGAGGTGTGGCGAAAAAAAACAATCAAACACTACAGAAATGACACTATTTCTTGTCATCTGACAATACACCTAGGGGTCGTCATATTCTTGACAACTTCTTGATCTTGTCTTGATTTCAAGACAAGAAATGATCCTTGATTTTCAAAACAAGACAAGAAATTACTTATCAAGTTCAAGATTTCTTGGCAAGAAATCAAGAAAATCTTGAAATTTTTTGTAAATATAAAATTAAATAAAAGCACATTTATTTCTAGTTTATTAGAGAAAAAAACAAAGCACTGCAACATTTTTTATGGAAGGATGAAAAAATTATTATGCAAAAAAAAAAATCTTTATGTTACCAAGCGGCACTTTGTCGCATGTTCAAAGTTAGCATATACAACATTAAATTGTAACCTTTTTTAATGCTTAAATTTTTCAAAGTTTTTTTTTCATTTTTGGATATCTTATGGCCTGAGGTATTGGGACCAAAAAGTAGTTTGCAGAGTTAGTCTACTTCAGTGGCGTATAGAAAAGCGGGTATTTTTCAAAACCAATCCAGGTCGTTGCAAAAATCGGCCAAATGAAATAAATATGTAAAAATAGACAGAAACTTATTTGAAAAGGTTCGAAATATTGACTATTAACAAATGAGGTCAATACAAACAAAATAAAAATTGATAGCTAAATTTTATTAAAACTATGTCTTGTGGCTAAATTATAATTTTTTAATGCTTATTTTCAAAGGATTTTTTTTATCATTTTTGGATGTTATGAAGATATTAGAATCAAAAAAAACTTTGAAAAGCGGATCTACTTCAGTGGCGTACAGAAATTTTGGAGTTACGTAAAATATTTTAAATTAAAAAAATAATAATTTTTCGACGCAGCGAACTGTAAAACAATACTACCTTGACCTCGCGACCCTCGATTCTACGCATAAGACATAAAAATCACATCAACCAATCCCTTCCCGACTTTTAAACGGGGGTTCCCCTGTCGTCAAGATGTCAAGAAATTTCAGATTTTTTTTCTTGAAAATATTTCAAGACAAGGCAAGAAATTGCTTGTTAAGACAAGATTTCTTGACTTGCCGATCCCTAAATACACCTACTTATTACTCCAGCCGGCACGATTAACATGCGATTAAACTTTCCTCGGGCACAGCTGTTCTAGCAGATACAACAGTCTTTCTTTTGCATCGTGTATGGTAACCTATAATGTTAAAATCCCCACCGCATTGGTAGCCTCCTATAATGTGTCTAAAAATGTAAAACGCTGGCCAATGATAGTGTCCTTCTCTATGCTATATTTATAATTTGTAAATTATAACGTAATCAGGTGCAATGTATACAAGGGCTCAAAATGTTTGCCACGTGGAGATCAAACTTTCTAACACAAACTGCCACGAACGTATCGATAACTGGTTTAAAAATAGGAAGCTACCTATGAGCTGGGAATTTTAATACTATAGGCTACCATAGACGATGCAAAAGAAAGACTCTTGTATCTGCTAGAACAGCTGCGCCCGACGAAAGGTAATATGTAGGTGTATTGTCATTTCTGTAGTGCTTCGCCTCGCCGTCATTGCCGACTAATAACAAAACAAAAGTCATATACCATTTTTACAACCAGTATTTTCTGCACATAATCCTGAAATGTCGTGTTCGAAGTGTGATAAGGCCCTTTCGCCGGAGGAAATCAAGTATAAAATGTCCTGTGTTTGCTGTATTGGTCTACACTGTTGAACTTGCTCCCAACTCTCTGCTTCAGAGGGTCGTATGACACAATTCAGTAAGCAGCGAACTCTACTTTTCGCCTGCAAATCATTGGTAATAGATAAGAAAAGGCAACCTTCACCAGTCCAGAATGTGCTCACCAAAGCGAGAAAACAATTTCAAGCGCCTTTAAACAACTAAACTCAAGCTACATCAAGGAGATGGAAAAATAAAAAAAATGTCCTAGATGGGAAGCTTCTTGCTTTGGATGCCCAACTAAAGCAAAACTCCTCTTTGCTACAATTTTCCATCAACAATACAATTTCTAACTTACTCGAGAGAAAGCCATCCCCAAATTTACCATCAGAGCATGAGGTACAAAACCCATCAGCCAATCTAAAACAACCCACAGGACAGGTTACCAAACAGCAAATATCACATGCCATTGAAGTTGCCAAACAGCAATCAATAATGAATAATGTTCAAAAGATTGGTAACGTTAAGTGAATTGTTGGAACTGGAGATTGTGATCTGAATTTGGCAGCTAAGGAAAAAAGTATGGTTCTTTGTAACAAAATTTAGAACTTTATATACCACCCAGGATCTCCAAACATATCTAAGTGCTAAATTTTCGTATCACGATTTCAGTTTCGGAGAGGTTCCAAACAGAAGAGGATCTCATAAATGTTTTAAAGTTGGTGTAGATAAGGACATATCTGCGACAATATTAAACCCGCAAGTATGGCCAACTGGAATTGAGATATTGTCACGAATTGTATTTTTTGACTTAGCGTGTAGGAGATTTAGGAACGCACTACGTCAAGTTGAGAAGAGATAATAAAGGAGACACATTAAAAAAACAATAACAAGTTTATTTACAAACAAACTTAACAACGGTTAGACTGTATACTAATAAAGGTGTGTTTAAGTTTAGAGATGAGTTAAGAGTTTACGCTATACCCAATTAATATTAAATGCATGTCTTCTCGAGGGAGGCTTAGTTCAAAGTTTTCTAGCAAGCGACGTCACTTTTATTAATAAAGTTTATATGAGCGGAGTTGTCTTTTATTTATGTATTCGTTCTGATATTTATAAGGTAAGTATTTCTGGTTTAAGTTTATCACAGATTGTTAAGGCACTTTCACTACTTTTTACCAATCCCCAAACACTATCCCTTTACTGGAAATTCTGATACTTCACGCGTAAATTCGACTCTCTATACTTTTAGCAGCCCCTAGATGCCGTATACCTGTGCATACGTCCATCCAGGTTAGGTAAGGACCTGATCGACCTATGCCTGTGCATATGTGTTCACAGGTATAGGGGTTATGGGATAGAACAACTAGAAGTGTACGTACCTGTGTGCTGTACCGCAACTAGACTGAACGGAATTGAGAGACCCGAAAGCCTGATGAACTTGGCGTTTGCCTGCGTATTTATATGTTACAAAATGCTGATGTCTGCATCATTAAGGATTAAAACCGCTCCCGTCGACCGCTCAAGTTGTTAATTAACAGTGAATATTTATATAACATTTGTCAAGTTCAAGTTCAAACTTACGACAGGGTGATATTTAATTAATGCTTTTAAGTAGTTCACAATACCAAATTATTTATTTCGCAAACCTACACCCAGGTTTGAAGGACAGTGCAACGAATCTACATATAAACAAAATCACAGTTTCCACGGCTACAGGAAACCAAATATCACTCAACAGGCTTACAAATTCAACCGGGAACAGTCAAGTCCTAACAATGGAGCAACCAGATCAAGAGAGGGCCCTAGGCAGTTTGGGCTGTATAAGCCCACAGTAGCCCGCAACTTCTGAGATTGAATTCAAAGAAAGGGATGACATGATAATAAATAAATGAATTTATGCTGCATAAATGTTCAGGGCATCTCAAACAGATTTGACAGTCTTGAAATCTTCACCAGAAAAGAAAACCCTAGTATTATCTGCTTAACAGAGCACTGGTGTGTTGAAGACAATATTTAGTCGCCTATCAAATGTACATCCGTGTGCTCCGTGATGATGCAAGTGTGGTAGCAGTCTCAATCTCTTTGTTTGGCAAACACATTTTTCTATTTATTTCAGTAACCATTACGACTTTGAAAAAAAGTTTTATATAAAAAATATTGCTAAATTAATTTTACACCAAAAGATTTATTATACATTTTTATGTAAAACTAACCGTTTTTTTCAAAAAGTTACCTTTTATAGCTTTCAATAGTAAAAAAATTATAGGCCGGAAGCATGAGTGTTTTGTAGGTGCATATTTACATGTTAACAATATTTCTAGGAAAACTGCTGCCCCTCCCCCTTCACACCCCTTTTCTGTATAGTACAGGTAGGCATGGGAAAAATAAAGATTAAAAGTACAATAATTATAATTTTAACGTTTAATGAAAAATTATATACAGGTTTTTGTAAACAATTTCTAGACAAAAACAATTTCACTCCCACAATGCTATTCTAAATTGCAGTCATCGTCACTTTCTAAGTTAATCTCACTTAGCTCTAAATCTTCCTTGCCCACATTCTTCTATCCGCATCGATCTGGACTACCTTCGCACTTACACATTTCGGTACACCGGAGTCTATTCGATTGACATGTACAGGGAGGAGAGCACCGCCTTTGGGAGCACGACAAAGTTGCAACAGAAGTTCTCGTGCGCAAGGTTTGATACAAGTAATTGGCTCGTATGTATTCCCTACTTTCTTCCATCCAAAATCTGAGGGTTGTGGATTATTAGAATGCTGAATCAGGTCCTGATTCCATTCAAAACACTGAAGGTGGGCTCTTAGCAATGCCGGATCTAATGCAGATCTTGTTGGAGGCAGGTTCTCATCTTGATATTGTTTCTAGGCAAACAAAAACCATCTCACATCTTCGATGTCGGTAAGTGTTGTTTGGGGATATAAAGCTGACAAATAGATGCTTCTATGTTAGTTCTGACATCTTCAGTGAGAGACGAGGTAGTCCCCAATTCAGCTAAGGCCTGTAGCAGCTTGTCACTTGCAGAATTGAAAGTTCTCCACCACTTTACTTTACCTTTGCCAGCAAATGATCCTGTTACGTCTGCTCCCAAAGTGCATACAATCCAAGGAGTGCAGAGGCTTCCAAAAGTCCAGTGCTCCGTAAATTGGACCTATCTGAACGAATCTTTACATGCCATGGCCAAGAAAAATTGCAAAATCTTGCTAAAGTTGAGGATATCGCCTAGAAAGGCTCTGCAAAGCTATTTTCTTGTGTGGTGACTTTAATATGAATTACCTTACAAACTCAAAGGACAAGTTTCTTCTCTTAGACCTGATTAATAGTTTTAATCTTCGTGGGCCCATTAGAATTCAGTTAAACAATACCAAAAACGTATTGTCTCAAACAAAAATTGATTACATAGTCACAAATATTAAAGTTGGTGAATTTTCCACCAGAGTCATACAAGGCAATATTGGTGATCACCTTGCCATGTCATGTAGCTTTAACCTAACACCCTATAACATTAATGACACACAATCAGAATATTATCAATACAGAAGTCTGACACCTTTTAACCTCACTATGCTTCAGTCTTTCACCACAAATGTTGATTTCAGTGACATGTACATTGCAGGAAAATCGAGAAGAACCAACATGGTAACTTGGTTAAACAAACCAAAAACAATTATTATGGAAGCATAATCTCAAACAGCCAAAATAAACAAAAGGATATCTGGAAGATTGTTAATCACACTTTGGAAAGGTCAAGGAAACATAATATTACTGTTAAAGTAGATGGTAACCTACCTGATGACAACAACAAGGTAGCTTATGCATTTAGTAACTATTTCTCATCACTTGCACAGATATCTTTATCTAATAAATTTGGTGATACATTATCAGACAAATGCACTCTGCCGGCAAAGTAGATTCAAAATAGCTTCTCCTCGGTGAAATATTTGAGACTATACTGAGCTTAAAGCCCAAAAATAGCACCGGCTCTGATAACATTCCCCTCAAATTATTAAAAGCCATAAAGAATGAATTATCAATTCCTTTAGCTTATCTATCAAGCTTAATGTACAAGCAAAGGGACTTCCCCTCCCAGTTAAAAATAGGTGTAGTTACACCACTATTCAAGAAAAATGATCCTACAAACGTTGACAACTATAGGCCAATTACTGTTTTGAGTGTGATATCTAAGGTTTTGGAAAAAAATCACTTATTCCAGAGTGATTGATTTTATTGATAAATTCCAGATTCTTAATGAGGTACGATGGTTTCCACACGGATAGATCGACTGAAACTGCTGCTGCCGGCTTCCTGGGGTCAATTCTCCTCAACCTCTTCTGTTTGACAGGGGAGGCAGGTTACTGCGCTTTTCATCGATCTGTCTGGGGCGTTTGATACCATTGATATAAACTTTCTGCTCATTAAACTACATGCAAGCGGTATGCGGGGACCAATTTTTGATCTGCTGGCCTCATACCTTACTAATAATAAATCATATGTGAAGATTGATGAAAGTATGTCGGATTTGTATGACGTGGATGTGGGGGTGCCTCTGGGGTCGGTGCTGGGGCCTCTATTGTTTCTCTTGTTTGGCAATGAAGTTGCTGGCGGTCTGAGCATTGGTGAAGTAACCATGTTTGCAGACGATACCGCAGTGATGGTGTCGGCGAATGATCGCTGTGAGCTACGACAGGCAGTCCAAGTTGTGACTGAGTCATTCAGTCATTGGTGCAGGCGCAGCAACTTAATTCTCAACATGGAAAAGACTGTCTACATGCACTTTAGAGCTCGTAAAGATGTTCCTATAATTGAAAATTAATCGATTAACAACAAAATTTCTGGGCCTTCACCTGGACGACACATTATCATGGGCAGTTCATGTTGATTAAGTCGCTAAAAAAATCAACTCTGGATTCTTTGCAATTAGTAGACTCAGAGATGGCCTCAATGGTGGCGATCTTATTAGTGTTTATTACTCACTAATCTACTGCCATTTGAGTTACAATGTACTTCTCTGGGGGAGCTGTGCAGATAGCAAACGTATTTTTATTTCTCAAAAACGATTAATTAGACTGTGGTTTAACATCGACTGCAGATCAACATGCAGACCTTATTTTGTCAAGTACCGAATACTGACTTTTGCTTTTATTTACATATTTAAGGTACTGGTGTTCATTAAAAAAAAACCAATGTAACTACCAAAGAGGACACAGTTTTCATGATTATCCCACTCGGACTAGAGACCTACTTTGCTTGGACACTCATCGATCTAGTAAATTTGAAAAGTTACCCCTATATGCAGGGAAGAAGCTCTTTAACAGGTTGCCATCTAATCATTTCCTAAATTTAAAAATAAAGTAAAGGACATTTTGCTGGTTGGTTCATACTACACCATATCTATGTTGGGGTTTGGAACCTTCGGCAACATGCACTAAAACGGAGTTTTATCCACAATACCGAAACAGAATTATTGCACTCGACGCGCGTTTCGCTAACCATGTTAGCATCATCAGGAGATGATTAAAACTAAATTTAAAACTCTACCTAACTCGCTTTTATACTAAAAGTTTGCTTAATCAAGCGGAACCAAAGGAACCAATCCTGGAATCCCACTAGTCACGCTTGATCAACCAATACAATGGACTATACGGAATAGGCCCTCTATCTCTATTTAA
>JAEQML010080642.1:0-11521 GCA_016904865.1 Pissodes strobi | reverse complement strand
GAAAGTCGTGCTGGTACTCAGAGACACCACCATTTTCTATAAAGAAGAGTGTAAGCTCATTCACGATTATTTTCTCCATGCATTTCACCAGGTTGCAAGTCATACTAATAGGCCTGTAGTTATTAGCCAGATATCGATCACCCTTTTTGAATATGAGAGTCACTATTGCTGATTTCCAGATTTCTGGCAAAGAACCGCGCTCCATGATTTCACTCATCATTTTGGAGAAAGGCCGACTAATCACATGTTTACATCTTTGCAGACATATTGTCACGAGTAATTTGGGGGGTAGCGTGATTTCTTTAAAGAATAACTTCTCAGAGAAGAGCCGCGTCGCGATTAGTACAATGACGGGATCTCAATGCTTCCTTTAATTCTACCACTGGATGTTCTACTCGCGAGGACACGCCTTGTTTCTATTATACCCGATTACGACGGTGCGCATGTTTTCTCAATTTGAGGTACTGTTTATAGGTCTTTGTTTACTGTCTTATAATTTATAGTTTTTCTTAAGGGTTGGGTTTTATTTAAGAGCACTAAGAGATTTCACTAAACTTTTTAACTGACTATTTAGACACTTGTCTTTCTCAACACTCTGGCAAACTTTTTGTCAAGACTTTACTATGGAGGTTGTGCAACCCCTGGCCCTAGCAGTCGTCAAGTGACTAACCGGTACCAGGTTGGGTAGGAAAGGAATGGAACCTAAAGCAGTCGTATGACTAACTTTAGGAGCGGATAGAACCCAGAAGGCAGTCGTCAAGTGACTAACCTTGGGAGCTGGAGGTGAGATCAAAGTCTGCCGAACTGAGGGTTCGGTAGCGTATTTATATAAAACAAAGTGATGATCATTGCATGCATAAGGTTCAAAGTCGCTCCCGTTGATTGCTCGCGTTGTTTATAGTTTGCCTTTAATGTTTATATAACAATCTCCAAGTTCAAGTTCAAACTTGCGACAGGGTGATATTTGTTTAGTAGCTTATGCTTTTTAGTAGATTACAATATAGCTGGCATTCCGTCAGGTCCAGGGCTAGAGTCCGGTTTCAGCGCCTCCAGTGCCCGGAGGACATTTTCCTGCGTAAACTCGACCGTGAACTTGTGTACGCCTGCAGACGTGGCACGTGGTAGAGATGGCAGTGGCATAGTATTTCCAGTAGAAAAAACCTATTAAACTTATCAGCAAATGATCATTGATTTGTGGCAGGACACTTTAAGGTTATATTAGATATTTTAGAGTTAAGGGACTTATTGATGTATTTAAACAATTGTTTTGGGGAGTTAGACGAAGCAATATTGTTCTCATATTTAATTTTCAAGTCTTTGATTTGCTTTTTAAGACGGTTGTTTTGCTGTCGATAAAGTTGATAATTTTCATTACTTGGTGATCTCACATAATTGTCCCACAGCTTGCGCTTTTTATTTATATCCCGAAAAACACTGTTGTTTAACCAAGGTTTTTTTGTTGTTAACCTTTATGGGTTTTAAAGGTACAAATGTCTCAATAGCGTATGATAACAATTCCGTGCATCTACCATATCTATCTCGATTATCAGAAGTTGGCTCAAAGTTCTGTTGTGAGAAAAAGGTATTGATTTCATCGTAGTCCGCTTTCCAGAAAGTTCTGGACAAATGTTTCTTGGTGTCTTTTGTTGGTAGTTTTAACTGGGTCTTGCTTAGTATTGCCGCGTGATTAAAATCTGCTCACATGCGTCACAAAATGATGGCGTTCTCAGAGAGACAAAAAAGTATGCACAAGAAACTCAACTCACCTTGCAAAGCAGCACTCAAATCCCACAAAGGGCAGTTTCAGACACCAACACTTACGAAAAGATAAGGCGCAACTAAAGACTGAAACTGTTAAAATGACCCGGTCAGAAAACCCAATAACAGGTAAAAAATGAAACCTATGGGAAATTTAAATTAACATTAATTTGTAACCTTGATTTTGACTTGATGCCAATTGCTTATAAGCACCCGAAATGATAAAAGATCTGTAGCCTGTGCACAATTACACAGAATAAAATCATATATTCGGAATTGAAATATATTATATCGAAATGACTATTAGTAATAAGCAACAGTAAAGGTATAAGCTATTTGAATCGTTCTTCCGTATCCTATAACCTTACAGCCTACAAGAGAAATACTATTCAATCACAAAAGTGTTTACATAATATAATCAATCGTTAAGCGATGACGAAGAAAATATATATTAATTGGCCTGCAGGTCTTACTAGAGATATTGGCTCAATTGGCAACTATAGCTGAGTAGCCTCCTGTATGGGACCTCAGTACCTGCTGGCGACGTCTGGCTAACTAATACTAAACTCTTCAGTTTTGAATGTATTGTAGTATTGTCACAAGTGTGGAACGACAAATTGCGGTGCGTGAGACAGTAATTTAATTAATTGTTATGCTAATAAGGGTTGTACAGCATAACTAGGTTTAGGAATTGGGTTCGAGGTTTTTTCTGCCATGCTCTTTTCCCTCGTGAATTCCAGGCGGAGTGACTCCTGTCGCGACCGTGATCGTAGCAGGACCTGTTGGCGTTCCGGGCAATCGAACGCTGCGTGTTCTATATTTCGTTTTACGTCGATCCTGCGATCATTTCTCATCGTAATTGGCTTGCTTTTTGCACTTGCTGTAATCAGTAAAAGCCGTATTAAACTAAATCTTAGTATTTTCTTAGTTTCCGGGGACGGATCCCCGGCTTTTGCTTGTGTTATGGGCGACAACACGGAGGACGAGGACAACATGTCCAATGTTTCGATGGAGTCGAGCTCTGACCGTAAGTACACCGAAACCACCATTAAGAAAATCTCTAGTAGATGTAAAAATAACGCTGAAATGTGCGTACTGTGTAGAATGGACTTCGAGAGCCTAAAACACGCCAACGAAATATCGCAAAATGATTTATATAAACTAATTACTAAAATACGGACACATATGCGTGATATCCACCCTACGGGAATTAAACACAGAGTTTCCTCCAAGATTGATACCGGAAAGAAGAAGGCTAGCCCTACAAATCTCGGCGCTGAAATTACAAAAAAGGCCAAGGTCACCGCAATCGAAAAACCTCTGGCGCAAAAAACACCGTTAGCAACAGCAAATACAAACCACGACGGCGATTCCACGCTAATGGGCCCGCCGCCGCCTCCTATATCTGCCACGCTGGCAACATCTGATAACAAGGAGTCCTACAGGACTCCCTTCAAGCAAATTCCATTTAGGAAGAATTTTAAAACGGTTACTCTAGACATGGGCCAGCCACCCGTGAATACATCCAATCAATTTCTGCCTTTGCAAGATATCAATACCGAAGACGAAGACACGGTCAGTGTTGCCTCCACTTCGGCCTCCACGGGGGTAAAACGAAAAGCCGCGCCTGCTAAGAAAAATGGGCCCACAAAGCCCAAAGTGCAACCGCCGCCGCCCGTAGTTATTAAAGGCAGGCCATCTGATCACCGCCAGTTAAGGGATGACCTTAAGGCAATGCACATAAGTCAATACCAGCTTAAATATACCAAAAATTCGGTAATTGTGTATTGTAACAACGCTAACGATCTGTACACACTCAAACGAACCCTTGACAGTGAAAGAACTGAATATCATACCTATGCCGAGTCACAGGAGAGGACCAGAGCATTCGTTCTCCGTGGCCTTGATGGCGAAATCACCCCACGTGAAATAACAGAGGCATTGAGCGACGAATATAATATTTCGCCGAAAAACGTGTTTGTAATGCGAAAAACGAGAATTCCTATGTATTTGGTAATTCTCGGCACTAATTACAATGTTAAGCGGCTCAATCAAGAAGTCAGGACTCTAATGTGCGTGCGAGTGAGCTGGGAAATTCGGCGCTCAAACAAGCCTGTCTTGCAATGCAAGAATTGCCAGCAGTTTGGGCTAAATCTTTTTGCAACCGCCGTATAGCATGCAGCAAATGCGCTGGTTCGCATGAAATTACAGAATGCAACTCAGATTTAGAAAAGTGTGTAAACTGCAACGGCCCGCACAGAGCCATCGACGAATCCTGTCCTGTGTTTATTTACAAATTAAACATAATTCAGACTGCAACCAAGAATATAATTCAAGCTAATACTAAGCAACCGAAACAAACTCAAAACTTTCGCCCTGCGCCTCCCCCGGCGAACCCTGCCTGGAGGAACCAAGACACAAGAGTTGCTGACGGCCCACGGGGCCAAGCCCTAAACAATGGGCAACGAGAAGAAGAGTTCTCTCAACAGTTCCCACCCCTACGTAGACCTAGAGACCAGCAACATAAGACCCAAACAACACAACACTCTAATGTACAGGTTAGTGGTGCTGCACGCGCAATAAACAATTTAAATATCCCTAATAATAATAATATCTCATCAATGATGAATAACCTAAATAACGTTGTTGCAAAAATAAACAGTCTAGTAAATCTAGATCAGCTTTTTCAAGCCCTTGACCACTATTCCAATATGCTGGAAGCATGTCAAGGCGACAAAGCGGAAATTTTACAGGCGTCAATCCGCTTTTTCTCGTTTGAATATAATAAATTCAACATATAATAATTGTAAATGTTACTTGTCGCTTCATGGAATTGTAACGGAATTAGGTCAAAATTGGGCGAATTTCGTAACTTTATGCATACATCCAATTTTCAAGTTGTTTTTCTCATCGAAACGAATTTAGTTCCTAACTTTACACTAAAGATTAAGAACTACAATATCGAGCGTTTTGATAGGCCCGATCGAAACGGGGGAGGCGTGGCCTGCCTCATACATAGGTCGCTCCGGTATAAAAGGATTCAACATTTGCGGACCGCAATAGAACACGTCTGCATCGAGACGGAGAGTGGCCTACGTATCTGTGGCGGTTATGCGCCCCCGCGTCTCCGCCTCACTGAAAATGATCTCTTTGCTATATTACCGCAGAACAGAGTATCCCTGTTGATAGGGGACTTGAATGCCACGCACGCCGAATGGGGCGGCCTAACTAACACCAGGGGTAGATTATTTAAGAGAATAATCGAAAATAACTTGGAAATGTCCTATCACCGAACGCCAAATCCCACCTTTCTTCGTAGTGCCTCGTTCCTGGACATAGCTATAACTCGGGGAACGATAAGGACTACACAGTTGCAGGAACTTGACGTTCTAAATTCGGATCATTTGCCAATCAGAATTGGACTGTACTGCAGGGTCCCTGTAGTTTACGACACCGTCGTTTCGTACAGGAATACTGATTGGAAGGTGTTCCGAGCAAGACTGAGTGAGTTAACTGTCGTCCCTGAGCAAATAGTTACGGTTCAGGACTTAGAAAACGAGGTAGATAAACTAACATCTAATATCCAGCGCATCCGAGATGCTATGTGTCCTAGAGTTGCCTTGCGCCCTAAGACAGAATCCCTCCCTAATCACATCCTCGAACTTATCACCTTTAGAAACCGATTTCGACGAAGATGGCAGAGAAACCGGACAAGAGAGGGAACCGCTCAAATCAATGCACTGACGGAGGAGATCAGGATACAGATTCGCGAGCACAGGAACCATGCGTGGCTCGAATACATAAATCGCGTCAACAGGGAAGACGGCTCGCTGTGGAAGTTAGCCAGGCGAGTCCGCGGAGGCTATACGCAAATTCCTGTTATCAGGCATAGAGGCCTAGATATTATAGGCGATCAAGGAAAAGCGGAAGCCTTCGCGGATTACTTGGAGGGCGTCTACAGCGGGGCGCCTAACACCCTTCCCGAGCAAGAGCGCTACAGCAACGCTGTACACGCTTTTAAGCAACATAAGTATCCTATCCCTCCGTCTGTGTTTGATAAACTGAGAATCACCCCGGCGGATATCCGCAAAACTCTTTGCCGTCTTCCGAGAAATAAAGCTCCCGGCCCGGACAACATTCCGAATATAGTCCTGAAAAATCTTCCTAATAAGACACTCATCCAATACATGCATATTGTTAACGCGGTAATTCGGCTACAACACTTCCCTAAATCCTGGAAGGTAGCGGCCATAATTCACTTCCCCAAACAGGGAAAAGATCTCAAGTTGCCGGCATCCTATCGGCCTATATCCCTGCTAAACACCCTCGGGAAGGTGGCTGAGAGGCTAATCTTGCCGAGGGTAAGCAGGATAGTCGAGGAACAGAACATCTTACCCCGTGAACAATTTGGCTTTCGTGGTCAGCATGGCACCGTCATGCTGACAGCGAAGCTAGCCACTGATATATATATATATAAAGGGTTCAACAGCAGGCAGTCTACAGCACTCCTGCTTTTAGACATAGAGAAGGCATTCGACAGGGTATGGCACGATGGGCTGCTGTACAAGCTTCTAGCAAAGTACAGCTTCCCACTGTACTGGATAGCGCTCATCGAGTCATACCTTGCCGGGCGAACCTTCACCACCCGGATTGGCTGTAGCTCCTCAACTAGCAGACAACTGTTAGCAGGAGTGCCATAAGGTACAGTCTTATCGCCGCTACTCTTCAATCTTTTTATAGCAGATCTCCCGTCACATCCCAACACCCGGCTAGCCTTATTTGCCGACGACACGGCAATTTATTCCCGCAATCCTCAAGCAGAAGTGGCTAAATCTAACCTGCCAGCACACCTGGACATTCTTATTCCGTACTATGAGCGATGGAAAGTCACCCTTAACGCGGCCAAGACGGAGTTAATCCTAATTACCCGTAAAAGGCGCGACATTGACATCACACCGCTCGTAGTAGGGAATACTATTATAACACCCAAAACCCAGGTCAAATACCTGGGCATCACCCTTGATACCAAACTGAACTTTGGGAAACATATACAGGCAGCCGTCAATAAAAATGTAGCCATCAAAAAAGGGTTGAGCTTACTGGTAGCAAGCAGGTCCTTCCTGAGCCCTGCCAATAAACTCACTCTTTACCGGTCACTAATAAGGCCAGCTTTACTATATGGTGCCCCGGTGTGGTGCTCGGCGGCAAAATGTCATAGACAACGACTTCAAGTCATACAGAATCATTATTTAAGGGCGGCCTTCTCCCTCTCCCTCAGAGACAGAGTAAGGATCACAGACCTGCATGCTATGGCGAACATTGAATTTGTTGATGAATACATTGACAATATAGCATGCAGGTTTTTCGAACAGCAAATAAAGGGATCTCCGCTTACGGCCAATCTCGCAAACTTAAGATACACCCCCGAACACCGCACTCCGCACGGCGCCATATATGGAGGCATATCTTTATTTTATAAGCAATTAATGCCACCCTAGTTCATATGCACCAAGAATATCCTATTTTCATAACATTAGAAATTGTAAATATCCCCATCTTTCAAAAGGCAACTTTTTAAAACACCTCTAAAATCTGAAAACTATCAGGAGAGCAGAAACGCTACTACCAGTAAAGTAGTGAGCGCGAGCTGCTTCCTGGTTACCGCTTACCGTGTTCGGACACGGGGGCGGGGCTTGCCAAGGGACTAGCTGCGCGTATAAATACGCACAAGTGAAGCCCATGTCTATCACTTGAACTCGAGCCACCGAAGCATCCATGTCTCCGTAGTCGGACCCGCCGGGCTCGTCCAATCTAATCCGTTACAATCCCAATCACACTGGAATAGACTCGCGTCTACACATGGCATTATGCCATGCTTGTATATACTTCTGTAAATAATCTTTATGTTGTATAGTGTGATCGTCCTTTTAGTATTATGATCTCCTGCTCAAAACGGGCAGATTTAAGCAGGTTTTTTTTCTATATTTTTCCTGTATAAACACCCTGGCAGTAACATTTATCCCCTCAAGTAACCTTCGCTAATATTCATAAAGCTATATGCTAATAACTGAGAAGGCAACGCCTTTGAAGGGTCTTCCCATGTAAAGGTCAAACATAACGCAGCACCACATACCCTATGTAAAATTAGGTTAAGATCAGCCCCCTAAGGGTGCCTTACTGTTGGCAACGGCGCGGCGTTGAGCAAACAACGCCTAAGCTTAACAACAGTAGATTACTATTATAATCATACATTAGGCATAGCTAGGCATAGGAAATGTTGTTAAATAACGATGAATGTTAAAAATAAAGATGCTTAAGATCCAGGCGGAGTATGGCACGCTTTTCTTTAATAAATTAGGCGTATTAGGAATCTGTGGTTTAATTTACATGACGCACCTTTCCCTCAAATTTCCCTAATAGTGTTTAGTCGAAGCGCAATCCGAATAATTAAAAATTGTGTAAGATGTAATAATAACATAACGTAGGTTATTGATTTTCTTTTTAATCTATTTGACGATTATTGGCAAAATAAAGACAAAGCACAACTTATCTCATTCAACTATGTTGAACAGACCCGGGTAGGTTATACTACAAGTTCAAATAAAAATATAAAACTATGGTCTTGCTTACACTCCCCCTACCCCCCTCCCTGCCTTTCAAGGGTAGGGTAGGGGGGCACTACTTAAAGTATGGCCGATTTCGTTCAAAATTGGTTAGGGGGATTTTTGGAGACAAGGAATTTGATTTTTTTATCAGATTTTGTAAATTTAAAATGGCGGATTCAACATGACCGATTTTGGGTTAAATGTTACAAGTCAATTTTAGCTGACTTCTACATATCCAATTGGCTTCAAATTTGGTATGTGTTTGAAGTTCAAATGAAAATATAAAACTATGATGGTGTTGCCATTGTTTATTCTTATGAAGACAGTGGTGTTGCTTACACTTCCCACCTTCTTTTAAAGGTTAGTGGTGAAGGCACTACTTAAAGAATGCCCGATTTGGTTTAAAATTGGTATTAGGGGGTTTTTAGGGACAAGGAATATATATTTTTTATCAGATATTGAAAATTCAACATGGCGGATTCAAAATGGCTTCTATTATAAACTACGAATTTAAGTTTTATAAATAAAAATATAATATTTACTGAATTTATGATTTTGTATACCATAATACTGTCACATATACGCTTCTATCGATTGTTGCCTATGGACCTGACTTCGTTGCAGTAGTTGCGCTGTGCTCTTTCAGAAGACGGAGCTCAGATATAGGTAGTTGGGAGAGATGGATAGAAACACTCGGTGTAAAAAAGGCTTTGGTTTATTAACTTCAGGTTGAGTATAGAAGGTTGTAAGTATTACCAAAATATTCGGGAATGCATATCTCGTAAGTCCCCTGGGATATTCCTTGCGAAAATGTTAACCACGAACAACAGCGAGAGAGAGGGAGAGCTAGCCTGAAGGGCTGTTACAATTAGATTGACGGGCGGATAGATTATTTGGTCTGGCTGAATATTTAGTTACGTAGTTTACTTTTTATATGTAGTTAATTTAAATAGCACTTTGCCTTATGGCGTTATTAATTTATTAATTTTCACTGATTCACTTTTAAGGCGTGCCTGATCAGAGGGGCTTTTCCCTTTCGGTAGTCCGCACTGGCGATCAAAGTCTTTTTTAAAGTGAGAGCTTTGATCTGCCAGAGGGCCTTTTCCCTTTCGGTAGTTCGCACTGGAGATCAAAGTCTGTCGGTATGGGCTGCTCCACAGCTTTTTATATCAAACTTTGACCTCTAATTCGAGTATTGTTTTGAATTGTTAACAAGGTTAATCATAACAGTTTATAATTTAATTAACAACAATTTATAATTGCGATTCAAGGTTAAGTTCAAACTTTCCACTGTATGATTTTATGTTAGTTGACACATGCCCTCCCTCCAGAAAACGACGGCCTCCGGAGTTTATTACCAGATATGCTATTCCCTTACTACTTATATATATATTTTACATTTTGCACTCAACCTTAAATTAACACTATCACAATCCGACCTTACTGATCTCTACTCGGTCCAAGACATTCTGGCTGGATGCAATAGTTTCATTTTACTTGTTGTTCATTTCGTGGCGTGGCTCAATTTTGTCCACCCGGTATTAGTCTTGAAGTGTTGTCGACTCTGTATGTTGCTTGACCCAGTGCTTTTTGCTGACATGGAACAAAAGAAAGGTTTGTTTTAATAATTATCTAATAACTAATTTAATAACAATCAATCAATTTTTTAGTTGCCAAATACAATAACAATATATGACCGTTGTGGTCAGTTTTAGGCGGCCTACTATTTATATACATTTTAAACGTTTCCGTTTTTATTTTTGTTATTCGATTTGGATTATTTATACCAACATTTCATCATATTTCAGATTCTTATTTATTACTTATTGTAAATCCTCGTATAAAGAAATAAAAACAATTCTTTTGATTATTCATATATATGTATACCTGGCAGTCCTATATCTATTCGTATTTTAGCCTATCTGTTACGATAATTTTAATTACAGCTAACCTATTATTTCTAAATATTATAATATGATATGATACGTATTTATACTACTTTGTATAGTCAGCAGAAATGGTAAGCAGGTCATGTTAATATTCCATTGCTCGGGTCGACTGCCGCAGTCTTTTGAAATATGCAATTTAGGCTACCGTCTGAGTTTTGATTTTCTATCCTTAACGTGTATCCATCCTGTGGTGTGGGGGAGTGATTTGTGCTGGTGGAGCTGGTCGTATTGCGTAAGTATCTATATAATTTAAATAATAGATATATTAGGAATATTACAAATATGCTACATGTTATTATAAATAGTATATCGTGCATGATTTCATTTGCTGCATGTACAGGGGTTGCTAATAAGGGTAGTTTTTGAGTTTGTGAAATATTATGTATATTACTGCAAATGATAGTATAGTGTTCCATATAATCATCATACTAGAACTTTTGCTTGTTCATTTATAACTATTTGATGGCGTTGCCTGAATTCGTTATTTAACATTAGGTTAAGGTGTGGTATAGATAACGCCCAGTTGTGGTTGATACAATGACATGAGATGAGTGCTCCTGGAGTTGAGGTGTTGTTGCCCTGTATGGGAGTGGCCGCTTCCATTCAGACTATATCGATGCCCTCTCCAGGATGCGTTTATGATGGATATATCATCCCCAATCTCAGTGTTAACCATTAGTGAGGACCGATGTCATCTGAGGTACCAGTGAGCTCTATGATACCTGTGAGTTTTCAGGTCCTTCACCGAGGCTTCGTGAAATGGTTTTGTGGTATATGGAACTTGCAGGCTCCTTTAGGTGAGTTATCTCATAATTAAATTATTTATTTTCATTTATAAAGCTGTTGTTTCTTCCTCCATACATTTTAAAATTTTGCATTCATTTTTTTCTATCTAGTCATATTCGTCTTGTCTCTAGCTGAAGTATACGATCTCCAGGAAATTGAATCTAAGAAGAGTATTTCCTCCTTGTGCATGTTTCTATTTTTCCCATTATTATTATATTATTATCCTTTTTAATTGTCCCCTATCTGGGTGTAAATTTTACTATATGCCCACTTTGTGTGGCCTTTATCTCTTTCACTGCATTATTTTACAAGATTTTTTTTTTGGTCCCTCTTTTTTCTGAACATCGTGACGCTGCCTTCATTGTCCTACATATGGTTCCCATCTTTCCGCATCCTGCTGCGCTTATGTAGAGTTCTGGTATG
>JAEQML010080637.1:0-11522 GCA_016904865.1 Pissodes strobi | reverse complement strand
GTGCAACTTGTATCAATATCTAACAATAGCTTATTTATTTGAATAGCTATACGAGCCTTAACAGCTTATAGGTTAGAGTATATATATTATATTTTTGAAACCGTCTAATAATTTTGCATATTAGTTACTACTTTACCTTATGCCTGGATATTTTACTTACAAGCATTTCGATATTTGCAATCATTATTTAATAATACGTACTCAATTGAATATAATCGGTCTCTACTAATATTTAATATAGGCTGTTTGTTTGGGTTTTACCTATAATTTTTTGTGTTTTTTTGCTTATTTTAATTTAATACCGCTTTAGTTACCTTATTGCCTACACCTACCGTAACTTTCTGAATTTTACTTTGACTTACCTATCATTTACTTTATTTTGAATTGTCAATAAGGCAGACTGACATTGTTTGAATAATAGTTGTTGGCTTACTTCACCAATTAATTTGTTAATTAATTTCTTTGAATTAACTTTATACAATTTGATTAATAATTAGTGACTTACTGCACTAATTAATTTGTTAATTAATTATTTTATTTGAATAATGGTTGACAATTTACTTCGTTGATTAATTTGCTAATTAATATCATTAAACTAATCTCTCATTCGGCTAATAGTTGGTGATTTACTTCACTAATTACTTTGTTAATTACCTTCATTCAATTTATTGTACATTATTTAACTTCATTTAATTAATTTGTTATTTGACTTCACTAAATTAATTCCTTGATTAACTTCAATGATTCTTCATTTTAATTGAAACATTTAATTGAATATTGGATACTGGATAACTTCAGTATTATGTTGGAAAACTGATCTTAGCTTCTAGTAGTCGGTGAGTTGTTTTTCATTTTTATAGATTTATTGTGGTATAATCATTATTGTACAACCTAGCCCAAGAACTTCAATAGCAGGACACCTGACCCTTGTATCAAATAACAACGTTACCAATAAACGTGGACATTGATTTAAAATTTTAGTTTTTTTTTTGTTTTGTAATACCCCATTACTTACTTGCACTTATTCATAAATTTATTTCGTTGTTGAGGAGTGGTACCTAGGACATCAAAGGCAGTTAGCAGTTCAACTGGTAGAAAGCTGCTGGCGCCCTCAACCGAACCCCATCTCTCACTGAGCAGCAGGATTTGCACACTCTCCTCAACTGCCTTTTCTCATATAACTAATTTTTGTTTGATTTTGTTTTATTGTTCATATTATTTCAGTATTATTTTATATCAACTATAACCTTACTCTCTGCTATTAAACAGAGAAAAAGTGTGGCATGTTTCTTCCTTTGTTGATTAATATATTTTTTATGCAGATCTACATCAATTAATCTGTATGTACGTATGTTTGAGAGAAAATAATAGAACAAATTAATGATATTGTAGTATATTTCACTTAAATATTTAATATCACTTCTATCGTTTACAGAATTTGTGTTACTTTTGTTGATGACATTACTGTTGGGGAAACACAAACAAGTGTATTAACTTATCATTTTTCGCAGTGTAGTTTCGTGATAGGACCCTGTATGTTCAAAGTATGATTGAGCCATAATTAAAACCCGAATAGATTTATTTCACCCCAAGTAAACAGCAATTTGTGCATTGAAAGCATCGTACTTTAATTACTCTTTAGTTCGAGCCTGGGTTGTATGTAGATTCCATTATATAAAACAATCGCTGGAAATATAGCTAGTTCACTCTCCGCCAAGGAAGACGTTTTTAAACGTTTAAATTTAATCTTCGTATCCGTCAATGTTATGTAAAGAACTTATGTTAGATAAAGAGAGAACATTTTTCAACCCTCTCAAATGCGTCCGCGTCTGCGCAATTCCATCTCTTCTCTCTGCCTGTAGGAAAAATTTGAGTTGAGTTGAACGTTGATGTTGAAAAAGTGCAGTACGAGCACTCAACCGTTAAACATCGGCCTCTGTCGCCGCTCTGTTTGACGACAAGGTATTAGGCTGTTTTTTTATATTTAGGAAATATCTCGTGTACTCTGTATTCCCCTTTCCCAATCTGGATTAGAAACTTTTTTGGGTATTTTAGACGCATTTTCTCAAGACGTACAAGCTGTAGTCTCTCCCGTTGGTGCCGATTGAAGAAGTTAAAATTGAGTTTGGAAAATTATTATAATAAAACAGATCAATTCCTGTACTCACGATTCGAATCAAATTTCGAAGTCTTATATCCCTGATGAAGTTAAGTTGATAAAATTACAGAAGATGCAAAGTAACAAGGTATTGAGTGTGAACGAAGAAGCAGTTAGTTGAAATAAAAGAAAGTTTTATTAAATTCAGTAAAGAACGGAGTTCATGTTAATTAAATAAAAACAAGAGTTTTTGTTAGATAGTTACTAATAGTTAATCCGATTTTAATTATTTAGTTTTATGCGTGAAAGGATGAATGCATGAAAGAAGTTAGAATATATTTTATATATTTCTCATATTTAATGCAAACAAAAAAAAATAAATCTTACTTTAATAATTAGAGTACCTAATGCCTTAATAGAAATATACATGTTTCAATTCACACCCTATAATTGAAATCCCACCTACCTATGTAATAGAGTTCGCTAACTAAAGTTATATAGTTAATTACCATACCCTCCTCTGTGGGCATAAATGGTTTAAAATCAACTTTGGCAGGCCGTAGATTTTGGGGGATTTGACCTTATGAATTTTCAAGTCCTTAGCGGTAGCGGGTGATATATAGTTTTATTTTCCCAATTTTAACCAAGTCGTTATTTCGTTTCTGAAAAATATTAGAAGGGTCATTACTGTCCTATTCGTTTGATCTCATTATGATCGTTTTATGTGATCTGGTTTTAGAATTTTTTAGTTTTGATTTTTTAATGTTTTTAATTTATTGAGTTTGTTATTTTTTGGTTAATTTTGGGGTCAAATCAGTTTATTTTTAAGTATTTTAAAATGGATGTTTCAGCTGGAGATATTATATGAGAAATAGGTGATTCAATAATTGGGGAAGTAAAATTTGGAACTTAACTTGGAATTTACTGCATAGGTGGGGATTTCAATAACTACATGTGGACCAAAGCCATCGAGAGCTACGGCGAATCTCGTGCAGTGGCTCTCGACATATCCAAAGCACGTGAATAGACGGCATGATGGATTGCTAAGAAAATTGACAGCATACGGACTACCAACAGCACTGCTTCTACGGCTTTCAAATTTCTTAAAGGATGGAAGAATCCGAGTTGGTATTGATGGACATCTCTCGAAGGAATTTAAAATCAATGCCGAAGTTCATCAAGGCTGTATATTATCTTAGACAGGACAAACAATTCGATCTACAGCTTTGCAGACGACAGCACTCTTATATCCTCATTGATGTCGCGGACTTCAATGACCGATGCTCGTTTCCAACGCTAGCGAGAAAATCATATTGCTGCCATGAGTATATGAACGCTATCGTGAAATGGGGTGAGGAAAACAATGTCAAGGTTAACGCAAGAGAGACTCAATTAGCTATCTTATCAAAATAAACAATCACCGAAGGACCTGACTTATCAATGACAGGACTCTGGCCTCATCCATAAGCTTGCTGGGCATCATTGTAGAAAACAACATGTTTTGGCGTAATTACCACACCAAAATCGCCAAGGCAGCAGCACAAAAGCTAAGAAGCACTCTA
The DNA here is from genome assembly GCA_016904865.1 of Pissodes strobi. Lineage (NCBI taxonomy): Eukaryota > Metazoa > Arthropoda > Insecta > Coleoptera > Curculionidae > Pissodes > Pissodes strobi. The sequence goes on along the minus strand of JAEQML010080637.1, from coordinate 7,862 downwards.
TAGGGCCAAAAAGCTGTATACACCTCATCATAAGGCCCAGATAAGACCATCTCTGGAATACTGTTTACATGTGTGGTGATCGGCACCCAAACACTTGCCCAAGATATTGGACTCCATACAGGGAAGAGCAGTCCGCCTTGTGGATGACGCAGAGTTGACTTAATACCTTGATAGCCTTGAACATAAAAAAAGTGGCGAACCTATCGCTTTACTATCGATACTACTACGGAAGGTGTTCAAACGAGCTGCCATTTATAATTCCGCCCAGAGTAGTGCCAAACAAAAACAACCGTCAGACATAAGCTGCTCATCAACATACTATCCAGTTGCGAACACCTAGGACGTCGCTGATGCGGGACACCTTTGTCTGGAGGACTGCCTAACTCTGGAATGGACTTCTGAGTAATGTCTTTTTCGAAAATTACAACCAACAGCGCTTCAAGTCCAGCGTCCTCCGCCTACTCCGCACGCGCAGCGCTCGTTGAGTGGTATAGGATTTTGTTGGAGTCTCCTACCTAAGTAGGGCGAAAAAAAATTCACATAGTCAACTTTAATATATAGGCATTTCAGAGTTCTCTTTCCGTTTTGCATCGCAAAAGGAAATTTCGTCTATTCTTCTGGTTTGCTAATTTATAATAAAGTCGTGCTAACAAAAGACATCATATTGATTGTAAACTGTTTCAATATGAAATAACCTTCCTTCATGGGTAAGTCAAAGAATATACTTTCCGTAGTTCTAGTTTGTTCCTAACTGGCCAAAAAGTTTTTGTATATTTAAGACCCCTTCAGGCAATGACAATAAAGCCGGGGACACATTATTGTCATGCCACGTGAGCTCACGTGATAGCACGTTAGGCATGAGACGCGTGAAAATACGCATGGGAGACAGATTTGTATCACGTCACTCCTCTCCTATTGTGTCACATCTCATACTTGTTGGTTCAGCTAGTGTTTCAATTCAAGTAATTTAACAAAGAAATGGAAAATGGCTTTTCAAGGGCATGGAAAATTTAGCGTCATTTATGTCGCTGAACTCAAAAACTAGCTATAGGTCAATAGGGGTCATGAGATTAATCAAAGAAGATAACAACTTGGTGAATACTCGCGTTTAGTACAAGAATTACGTAAACATCTTAGAAGGTACCACATGTATTTTAGAATGAATGAAGAAAAAATCGAATAGATACACATCCTTATTAAAAATTATATAAGAACACAAAATACACAGTTTCGAAAGGCAGTATGTACTACAGAAAAGTTGACAACACGTAGCACGTGAGCCATAAAATTTGTACTGACATGAAACCAAAAACGTGCTAGCATGGGTGACAATCGTGACATATCGTGACACGCGTGACATGACAACAGTATGTCTCTGATAGATTTAAATGCATGGCAAAATATTGGACTACATCTTTCGAGCACCACGTGAGCTCGTGTGCTATCAGGTGAGCTCACGTGACGTGACAGTCATGTGTCTCCGGCTTAACATATAAAATGGGTCACTTATCATAATTAAAATTAAAAAAAGGACAAACCACAGCGAAAAAAATGGGTGTATCATACATATAATGAAAAAAAAATAAAGTTACTTCACAGTGACGCATTATAATCCGATAAAATAAATTCGTTATAGTGCATATGTTACAAGTTAGATTTTTTTGCCTTAAGAAGGATTCAAAGATTGAAGAAAATCGCAGTTTTCGAATTTACGGTCTCTTGGTTTTTCTGAATATATATCAACACAAATTACCCAAAATTTGTGATATCAATTCGTTGAACTATCGTTTTATGGTGTTTGTCTCAGCGTTAAGTATTTTCGTATTGTTATAGTTAAAATTATGTCCAGTTTCAGTTTGGTGATTATTCAGCTTTTTACTTTCGTTGATCCTATCTATGGTCATCTATTCTGATTTTTAGGTGTTGGCTTGTTCATCCTATATACCTTGTCATAGATCATGCCTGCTATTTCATACACAACATGCCTTATTTTCTATCTTTGGGGATGGCGCTTTTCAATTTACTAAAATGTTTATTTATCAAAATATGCCCTTTATAGCTGACATGTATGCTTTCATTTTTATCGAGGTTTGTTATTTCTTCCGATAAGTTTGGTACATAGAGTAGTGTCAGATATTTGCTGTTCGTATTTTGCGCATTCTGTTTGGAAGTAATGCCCCTAGTGTAAAATTTCAAAATACGTCTCTTGAAAATGGAGTTTATTACTTTGTTCGGATAATTGTTCGTTCCTAGGGTGCAACACGTTTTTCTTATTAAAGTTAGAAGGTAAGCAAGTAAAGATTTTAATTTAAAACAAACTGGAGTGTCGTCTTTGCAAAACCCGGCTCCGGGAGTGGAGTTCTAGAGTGCCACCAGTTCTTACCAACTAAACTGGAAAAGCTCCGCTGATGTTGTATGGGGTGGTTAGGCACGCTTATCAAACACAGAAACTCAATCTTAACTTACCAAGAAAACAATCTAAATTTACGGATCAATTTATTAGCTTCGAGGATTTCTTTTGAACAGCAACAGTCCTACAGTGAATTTTTGGCAATTTAAAGGCAAAGGAATGTCAAAAGACTATTAAGTAATTAATAATAGTGGTACAATATTATGATGATTGTACCGAGACCAATTCTGTTGTTAACTTGGTACTGTATGCCTTACACCTAAATGCTCTAAACACTACAATCCGATGTGACCACTATAGTTTACCTAAGCTTATTACATATACGTATGCGTGCGATAGTAGCTGCAGCAATTATAAATGTAGCGATAATAATATATATTGATAAAAGGCCACAATATATTATATCAATCGACCCGATAAACAAATGAATAAATGAAGAATAAAATTATTGAAAGCTATCTTAGAGCTTGGCTGTCAATGATTGATTTATATTTAAAGATTAAGAGCGATTATATCAATCTGTCAGAAAAATAAATGAATAAATAAAATTATTCTAATCTTATTTTAATGAAAAAACTATAGCCCTCCTTGCTTAAATATATTTTCTTTATAAAACAAATCCCCCAAAAATTATTAATGGACCATCAGTAAATAAAAAAAATACAAAAGATACAAACAACTTGAATATAGAAAAAGAAATAGGTATGAATCACCCCTAAATAATATAAACTTCCCCATATGATCAATACTAAAGTCACATTAAAATAAAAATTCAGAAAGGATAAAAGAAAATAGGTAAAATATCTCATGGAATGCAATGCAAATGGTTGTCAATGTAAAAAAAGCTTAACACAGATAAGGCAATTAAATCGTTAAATTAGACAAAAAAACGTTAGCAATAATTACCTCTATTGAGTCGTAGGGTGGCTGGAGAATCAGCGGTCTCGATCTTACAAGATGAGCTCGGAAAGCCTCTAGAAAAAATGGAAAATAGCCATTAGCATCATGGCGTCTACGTGTTTCACAAGCAATAGATAAAAATTAATTCCAGAAAAAGCTTACCTAGGGCAGTACAAATATATCAATAGCTTGGTAGTGTCGAGCACTGGTTAGGGACTCACTTAAGCCCGTTTTACAGTTCACAATTCTTCTTGCAATACGCAATACTCTTGATCAAAGGCACGCGCAATACAGAAATTTCGTGCAAGTCTCTTGCCAGTTCAAGACATTGCACAAAATCGGTCCGGTTCGATTTTTATTGCAAGTTACATGCAATTCTGGGGGAAGAATTTGGGGACTTTTTTGTTACCAACTGACCAAAGTTCCCAAAAGAACGCGCTTTTTTGTCTATTGCCTATTTATTTTTCCCTATTTCCTATCGATTGTTCCGAAGGCCTCGATTATACTTGCGTTTCGTTGTTATTTGGATTTTGCTTTCGATTTGAACTTTAGCTGTAAATTGTAAAATTGTGTTGTCGTACTTTTAGGTTGCCTTCATAATGCCATGTTGATTGCTAATGGCCTTTGATCTAACACTTCTATCCATTTTAAGTACATAAAACTAAGAAGTTTACAAACACAAACCTAAAATCAAATTTTAGTATATTTTTTAAGGTTGGTAGTGAACTAAAGTATTGCAATTGCAAATAGAAATTTCCAACTGTAAAACGTTTCGTGATAAAAGTTGCAGGCAATGTCGTACAAGGTCGGAGTATTGCTGCAATACTATTGCAAGAAGAATTGCGAACTGTAAAACGGGCTAAACAGATCCCCTCAAAGGGTAGTATTAACACAATACAGAAAGTTGAGTCCACTATGACTGCGCTAAAGCAAAAGCCTTCCTCTATCACCGAAGGGTATTTCTAGAAGAACTCTGCAGCCGTTTCAGTCAATTTACCTTTCCACTTCCACGAGATTAGGAAAAAAGAGCGTCAAATCAGAAAAAGTGATAGAGCCGTGAAATTTCAAGCGATTCTAACGATTCGATACGAGGGATAATTCTAAGATAATAAACGACTTAGTTCTCGTTTATTATGGTTGTAAAACGTACGGGAGAAGCCACAATTAATGAGCTGAAATTAAATTCTTCAAGAAATACTTGGAAATATTCCCTAACGAAATGATAAACTTTTAAAAATCTTAATCGAAAGCATCAATTACGGGAGGATAGCCCATTCCTATAACCCGGAACTACCAACCGAATATTACAAAAAATGCAGCCTGCCGCGTCGAAAGATAAATCAGAGGTCCCAAAAGGTATCAGAAATGATCAGCCGGTGACTTGAATTAAGCAAATTAGGAGTCCCAAAAAGTTATGAAATGTGTAAACTAAAAGTGAATATGAATTTGACGGATCTAATGAGGCTTTACAGTAGGCTTTATTAACACATTTCTGAAAAATCTAGAACGGCCAGCAAACATAATTAATGTAATATAAATTAGGCAAAGTTATACTAATAACATAATATATTATTTTAGTGGTTTGATCAAACATAAGCGATCTATGGCTCGCTTATCAACTAAAATAAATACAGTCACAAAGTGCCTGAGGATAACATAAGAGAAAGGGATGATCAAAAGAGCTACATAAGGCCACAACAGTCTTATAAAAGCTAGTACAAATATATCATTAACCGATATGTAGAATAAAATTAATTTACTTTAATAAATGCGGCAACCTTAAGCTTATTGACAACAAATCGAATCAATAAACTTAGAATTAATTAACCGGAGAGGTCAATACTCAATAATTCTTACCGCAAAATATAGCATCTTTTGTTGCTAAATGCAGCATATAAAATGAACTTTAAAATCTTTTACACTGGGCAAATCAGACTGTTACAAGAGCTTCTTTTGTTTTTTTGACTCAGTGTTTTCGGAACTTGGCATTAGACAGATTTATGGCTCTATCAGCCAATCCAATTACTACAGACTTTTTTTTTGGGCGAGTGGGCGTTAAGAATTAAAGTTAAGGTATCTGCCTGACCATGAAACTTTAAGTGTACCAAGCGGTTTTGGTTTGTTCTTTTTGTTGGAATAGGGTGAGATATAAGAAATATTTTTTTCTAATCTTTTTCAAGCTCCATCGTGACATTCAATGTGTAGTGGTAATTGTTAAACTCTCCAAGAGTATAATAACACTTGTCAACAATTATCCACGTACCTATAGAAAAACGGAAGTCTAAACTTTAGTTTTTGAATGACGTTACCAACCCAGCACTCTTCCGGTTTAATGTTTCTTAGGCATTTTAATATTTCCCTGTTTATTTTCAATTCATCATTAAACATGCAGGCAGGCAATTTACATATTTTATTCTTTTAGTTTTTTTGGTAATGAATTTATAAAAATTTGAATCCTTTTCTGTGGAGAGAAATCCCTATTATCCAGAAATGTTCAGCCACCACTATTTCCAATCACTGGAGCAAGATCAAAAAGTCCCTCATCGGTGATGGGCCTATAGACAACCCTAGCGTTAAGACGTTGTGGTTTCAGTTATTTTATTGTAATTTTAAGGGGGATAGCTCTATGGCCAGACAAACCTGGCCCAAGAACACCCGCTTTACAAACACCAGCCCCTAAGTTGGTAAATATGTTATCAAGACATGCATCATTCCTAGTACACTCCGTAGTAAGCTTTACTAAGCCGTAGGATTCAAGTAAGTGAGACAGCCTCCAAAAAATCCCTATGAAGGGTGTGTACAGGATGGCCCGTTTATTAGGGGATGGCACCTTATCTCAGAATCTACGGGGTGTATCAAAAAAAGTTAAATACAAAAGCTGTTTGGATCTTCTAAGATTTTTAAAATATTATATTTTTATATATACAGGGTGTTCGTATTTTCGTGGACAAGTATCAACTTGCTTATCTTAAATAGAATACCCTATATATTAAAGCATTTATGAATTCCTCAGAAAATTCAAGATATATTTTGTATATAATACCCTATACCTAAGCCTAACCATTTTTGACATATTTTGAATTTTATTTCGCAAATGACATTTGCAGGTCTAAATATAACTATCAATTTCTCCTATTGAAAGCCTTTAATATTTAATTGGATTTGGTTTCCTTGTAAAAGTGAATCTGTTGTAGTCTGTGTTGGCATTAGTATACTTGCCAAGTAACTTCAAAATTTATTTAAGATAAAAATTAGTTACACAGTTGCATAATGTTGCAGTTTTTCCAGATATAATAGCCAGTTTAAGTATCAATGTGTTGCAACACATTTAAATCCTTTTGGTTCAAAATTTTTTTCAATCAAAATCATAAATAGACTTAACTCTTTTTATTTCATGTAAAACAACTAATAATTTATTTATCTTTTGCACCCGATGAGTAAAATATGCCCAAGTATCCTAAAAAGTCATATAAAATATTTGGTCTTGAAGAGTAGGCTTTGCATTTGGCATAGAGACAAATAAATAGCAATAAATTTACTTTACTCTGATATATGAAATTAATTATTCCAATTGTACTTTGTAATTATTGTGGACAATTATTTTGGACCAAAAGTGTTTAAATATGTTTGCAACACACTAATACCTAAACTGGCTTTATCTCTGGAGAAATTGAAACATTATGCAACCATGTAAGTCATTTCTATCTTAAATAAATTATGAAGTTGCTTGGCAAGTATACCAATAACAAAAGAACAAAACATTCACCAGTAGCTCAACGTTTAAGAAAAAAATCGAGAAAAAAAAGATAAATTAAAAGTTGATGTACTTTATTCAAATTTCATTATTTGATTATTTTTTTATTTTAGAAGAACTTTTCCTTATAAGATTTTGCTGTATCTTTATAAGTTAAGGTACTTTGTCCTTGACGCGATTCCGGGAAATGAAATTTGCTCCTGCAGTAAAAGCCGTACTTAAAATCTGAAATACTTATTTATTGTTTTAGGCCAAGCACCAACTTTTATCAAGTAACAAAGAAGTTTCCCATGTGTTGCATACTTTTTTGGACACACTGTACAAATAAAATATAATATTTTAAATGTATAAGTAAATTCAAACAACTTTTGTATTAAATTTTTTTTGGTACATCCCGTAGATTCTAAATTACCCGTCCCCACTATACCCACTCTCATATCCAGACTCTCCAATATATCTACTAACTTTCACCTCTATACAACACATGTTCAGTATTATTTGTGATAATAACCAATATTTACACTAAAATACTGGACAAAATACACAGCAAAACATTTAAATTTCGTAGGTTATGTTTACATGCTGCCAATTTTTCACGGATGAAGGGGACAACTCGACTGATTTGTGAATAAAGGGGGTATTTGCTGCACTTGAATCCTTTATTCGTGTAATTTTCACAATCTTGTGTGCAGATACCTACTTTGTCAAGGGTAAATTTTCACTTACCACCATCATTCATCCAAATCAACCAATTAAAAAAAAAGTTAGTTACCTCCTTTATCCACTCGCCTCTTCAAT
>JAEQML010080636.1:0-11524 GCA_016904865.1 Pissodes strobi | reverse complement strand
AAACTATTAATTTTAAGATAATAATTACAAGCAAATATGTTAAAATAGTCCCCTTTACATTAATTAGGAATTCTTCATTCTTCTGTTGCAAAATAAATATATTTGACAGTTAGTTACAGGCGAACATTGAGTGGAGGCAAATTAATTCCTGCTTATTTAAACTATTTGAATGGCTATTACCTGTTAATAAAAAGTCTGTTTATTTCAGCATTTTTCTAATAACTGTAAGTTATGTTTAATGTAATTTATCATATAAATTTTTTTTTCATGATGTTCTAGAGTTTCGCAAGAATAAAACATTGCAGTATGGTAGAGCTGCACTTTTTAATGACTTCACATTTTTACCAAAGGAATTTGATCATTTGCAGTTTTCTGATAATACATTTTCAGTGGAAATTAAGCCAAAGCAAGGATGGCGACCACTGAAAGAACAGATTTACCCTCGGTGTTTTTTCTGTATGAATCAATATTTGAAGGTGAGATTGCAAGTAAACCTAAAAATAGGTAGTAGCAAATGCTCTTGATGTATGGAATGCATGGAAATCATTTAATTTTTTAGTCAAAATTGTATGAAATATTTAAACTATTTACTGATATGTGCTATTACTTGTATCATCCAAATGCATTTTATTTTAAGCTGGAAAAGAAAATAATAAAATGCCGAACAAAATATTGCCCAGAAGAACTATTTTCAGGGTGAGTATATTATGTTCTTTAATGCAGTAATTTGGGAAATTTATGATATATTCTCATATATTAGTTTTTCATGTTGTTCATTTTATTAGAGTTGTGCTCATTTTCAGAGATCATCAGAGAATGAAGAAGGCTTTAAAAGACTTGCTTGATGTTCCTCAAAATAATCTAAAATTTTTTAAAAATGGTATATGTTATGATGATAAGTGTAAAAATACGGAAATATTACAAGAAATATTTGAGTCAAATGATTCAGAAGAAACGTAAGAAAATATTTTTAATAAAATATCTTATTTGAGCATCTGCTACATAATCTTGATTCAATAATGTTGATTGTAATTGTAAGAAATAAAAAATCCAGTGTAAACTGTTGCTGATTTTCACTTAGTTTGATTTCTGTTGCAGATTAAATGAAGAGTTCTGTGATTTTTTGCAAAGATGTCTGTTAAAAGACCTAAGAAACGAGGATTTAGTTTGTAATAGTGCATGTAAAAATAATTGTAGTTCTAATGAGGATAATAACTCGAGCTTAAACAGTAAGTTACCAAAGGGTTCAGTACTAGAGAGAATACTCTCAGTCCAAATGTTGGACCAAGAGGGAACTCATAGTACTTACAAGAAGCTGATGAAATGTGATACATGGGATGACTTTAGTTTTGTTGACAAGCTTCTGGACGTTGTAGACAATGAACAAGATGTGTGCATTAGGTGTACTATGTTAGAAGCACCAAAAAAACATGGCAATGAGCTACTATTTTTGCCATATTTGGTCTCAGCCATTGCTAAGGATTGTTCTCTCATGATAACTTTTAGGAAGCTTAGAGGAAATTCATGGTAAGTTATTGTATTCCAAATGATCTTAATTTTAAATTTGAAAATTAAATAACAACAATATTATTATACTAAGGTTAAATGCACATACAAATTAGCGGTGGCCTGCCCTAAATTGACTTGTAAGTGGCAATGCTCCTAGAACTTAGTAAATGCTGTGTGGAATGAAAAAAAACTTCCTTTTTATTTTATACAAATTGGCTACATGAATGGTAGAACATAATATACATCAAACCCCGGCCCGATCAACGATCGATTCTTGTCAGTGGAAAAGACGAAAATGAAAGATGGTTATCCCATGCTTGGGTTGAATTATGGATGGCCTGGAGGCAAAACTCGTTTCTTCATGTTACCGTGTAACTCTCCACTCTCTCCTTCTGCCCATATTCAATCGACCCATCACATCAGACATTTGTGATCGACGTTTCGTTACATTTTCGTATTACGTTCATCAGCTTACTTCTCCAGGTGGCACTTTAACTTTATAAATAGGCGCATTGGTTGAAAAGATGCCTATGATGTCGCCCTATTTTATGAAAGTCGCGTGATTTTGCTTCTTTTCTCCATTTGTTGTATTCTTTCCTTGATCCCGGGTCACTATCAAATCTATTGACCTTGTTTTTGGTTAGATAAGTAAAAATGATGTTGTACATGGATATATCATGTGACGTTTTCTGGCAAATAAATAACATTACCATTATAACTATGTGAGGAATAGAAATATTGCTGCCAACTTGATTTTTCAAAGATTTTGTTATTTAAGCACAAGAAAATCTGCGAAGCTCGAACTAGTAAAAATAGTTTCAACAAATGTTGTTCAATCAAATTTTCTTTATTGCATGAGCTTTCGCCATAATCTATAACAGCCCTTTTTCTGCAGCATAAATTCGGCATTAAACATTCCCATCCCATATACATTTTACAATGCCTATTTTTATTTTTAGTGGCGACTTTGACGCGAATAATGTATTTAAAACGAAGTTTGGATACTATTTGGTAAACATTGGAGTGTTTGATCTATACCCCAAACCATTATCTACAATCCAGAAGCACTATAAGCGAAATAAGAATATATTCAAAGCTTTAAAGACATGTGAATTACTAACGTAGCACTATATTATTTATATATTTTTAATTTTTATGACAATTTCAAGTATTTATCTTTATATAAAAACATGTGATTTTAGCAAATATTAGGCTTTACTAATTTTATTTTAATTTTATATACTTTATATAATGCTTTAAATTAGTGTATAATTAGTAAATTGTGATTGTCAAGTATATAATTGAATATTGTATGACTAAAAAGAATTTTTAGAACAGTTAATTCTCTGTTAAAAAAAAATAAAACATTTATAGAAAACCATGTCTTGCCTCAATTTAAGTGCGGCATTTTTGCTTGTGTTATCACTTCTATAATACTGTATTTTAAATAAACTTCTATGTTAAAACAAATCAAACAATTATAGAAAAGCATGTCTTATCTCAGTTTAAGTGCGGCAAATTTTAGTTTGTGTTTTGACTTACGATAATACTGTATTTTAAATTAGTGTCTTGCCGATCAGTAAAAAAGTATCAGCCTCCAAATGATATTGTCAAGTGTAATATCGCTGCTTGAGATAATGAAACATGTGATTAAGTAATAAAAGTAACTGATTTGTTAGGAGAGGACACGGCACATCTCCCAAAGAATAAAGAATAGAAAGGAAGGAGCTTATGCGCCGTTTGACACTTAATACGTGCGACGAACTCCTGTGACATCGAGGAGGCTGCGGAGGAACCATAATATGACACATTCTGACGTTATGTTTTGGTGCTTCCTACGTTTTCATAGTATTTCTTGTGTTAAAAGCTATTTTTTGCCATTTACTTTGATTTGAAACATTGTTTATTTGTTTAGTAATATTATTGTAGATAATGCGTTTGTTCATATAGTGTTTATATAGATATTTAGTGCTAAAAGTGTGTATTTTGGACTAAAGAAGCAAAGTAAACATGGTTACTTGTGCAGCTTGTGATCTTTCGAAAACTCCAACAAATTCAGAACTTGGAATAACATTTCATCGGTAAGTAGGTATTTTACCCCTTATTTTTCTGTTTTTTACCATTTAATTAAGCAAAATTATAAATTGTCTAATTGTCAACAAATAGCTGACAGATCTAATCATGAGCGTACCCGTAAAAAATATAGCATTAAAAATCAATTTTTGCTAGAATATTGGACAGTGCTAAAAATAATACTTGTCTTTTATACTTGACATGTTAAAGTTTATACTGCCAATAAACTGCTAAAATTAGTTATTTGAATATATTTGGGCATTTGAAATGCAAACATAAGCAAAATATGGTTAGAGAATAGTGCGTTAGTTTTGAAGGGTGATTCTTCAATAAAATTAGGTAGTACATATTTTTTTTTTAATAAGAAGCACACTTAAAAACTACCCCACTATTATCTAACCATATTTTGCTTATTTTTGCATTTCAAATGCCCAAATATATTCAAATAACTAATTTTAGCAGTTTATTGGCAGTATAAACTTTAACATGTCAAGTATAAAAGAAAAGTATTTATTACTTTTAGCACTGTCCAATGTTCTTGCAAAAATTGATTTTTAATTATATATTTTTTACGGGTACTAGGGGCGTACCCGTAAAAAATATATCATTAAAAATCAATTAGATCTGTCACCTATTTGTTAACAATTAGAGAATTTATAATTATTTTGCTTTATTAAATGGTAAAAACTAGAAAAATAAGAGGGTAAAGTAGGTACCTACTTACCGATGAAATGTTATCCCAAGTTCTGAATTTGTTGGAGTTTTAGAAGGGCCACAATCTGCACAACTAACCATGTTTACTTTGCTTCTTTAATCCAAAATACACACGTTTACCACTAAATATCTAATTAAACACTATATGAATTAACGCAATATCTCCAATAATATTACTAAAGAAATAAACAATGTTCCAAATGAAAGCAAATCGCAAAAAATAGCTTTAAACACAAGAAATATCATCAAAACGTAGGAAGCATCCAAACATAACGTCAGAATGAGTGAATGAGCATATATACTATACTGTCATGCCTTATTTAAAACGAATCCAGCCCCAAATTTGCAAAAATTCGTTTTCATTTTATTTACTCAGTCGTTTAAGTACTAAAAAAGCATTACTGGCAAGAAAAATCCAAAAAAAAAAAAAATTGTAAATGACATCAATTTACAGACAATTTTACAAAATATCTTAAGGCCCACTAATTTATTAGATATTTTAGTGTTATTTTAAAGGCAAGCTATAGGATTTAACGGATAACATTTTTAACATTATGTTTGATCATTTTCCATTTCAAATATGAAAATTAAACTTTTGTATGTAAATTTCAGGTGCCTAAACTTATATGTTTACATTAACATTTAGATACAAAAATTATCAAAAAAAAAAAAACAGAAAGTTCCGTTTCTTTTCCGGATAAGTGCTGCTTTTTTACATACCTCGTAACCATCATGTAATAATTATTCATGTAATTTAGAACAATTGTCAATTGGTGATGTTTTTTATTTAAAACTTCACCTTACCTATTAACCTAGAAACAGGTATAATTTTTCAAAAAATTAATGGGAAAACATAGAGCATATTATAGCTAAAACAAAATTGTTCACACACCACTTTTTTTTGGTATTTTCCCAAGATTTCTTTATATAGGTATTTAGCTAATAAAATGAAGTTTACACATCTGAAATTTATCCTAAGGAATTTAATTTTTATATTTCGAATATACCTAAAGTATCTAGCAAAGTTAAAATATTTAAAAGATCCGCAAAAAAACGCACGTATTTTTAAATACATGTTGGCAATATTTATAAATTATAACTTTTTTTGAGGTCACTGTACCAGTAAGTAATAAACAACAAAACTATATAAATACATAGTATGTTTTTATTTTTTTGTTGTGCAATCGTTTTAGGAGACGCCACTGGTAATCTGGGTCGCCATATGCAAGAACCAATCCGGTCTAATGTCAATATGTATTTTGCTCCTTCCTTCCTATTCTTTATTCATTGACATCTCCTTGTGCCGTGGTTTCCATGTTTCCAAGATTAGGGATGCGCGATACGATACGATATTCCGGAGTATCGATACTTCTACGTCCCATACTCGATATTTAGGATCGATATTTTGCTTTGCGATACATTGCAAGTATCGATACATTTGTGTTGTATCGATACCTTACGATCCGGCAAGATTTTTTGGTAGAAGTACTCGAAGTAGGTAGGTAGCGATATTTACTGCCTACTAGCAAATATCCATTTCACGCAGCCTTTATTCTTCGTTTGCTATAAACTGCATATACTGCGCATATGTTATGGTCGGTATCAGCTAGATGAATCTCCGATATCCACTTCTAGGTTTTAGCGTTGTTTGAGTAATCCTTTACTCGAACAACGGTTTTAGGAATGTCAGTGCACCAGTATCATACAAATACCAATCAGTAAACGAAACAAAATGAAGAACTAGGCAGTCCACCACCAAGGGCGCTGGGCTGGGCAGTGCCGTAGCCTGTTATATTTTAATGGTAAGCTAATGTAGGTATTTAATTTGGAAAATTTCTCTATGGTTGTCCCATACTGTTTTTGTACTATGATTTCTATAACAATTTAGGGTAAGACAAAAGAAGAAATATGCTGTTTTTTATTTCCAATTTTTAGTAATAATAATAATAATAATAAATATCTTTTGATAGTGATGTCGAGTATTTTATTCAAATTGCCACTATATTTTGTTTTGGAATATCAGTACCGCTAACCTGGCATCCTGAAAATCCCGGATAGCTAAGGCACAAGGAACCTATTGATATTTCTAGTATCGATATTTTAACAAACGATATTTTACTGTATCGATATACTTTAAGTTTCGATCCGTGTCGATACCTAATATCAATACTTTTGAGTGTATTGCGCATCCCTACCCAAGATGCATTCCGTTCAAGAACTTTTGGTTTGGTTTGTGGAGCCCCCCTTACGGAGGACCAATAGTTTATTATTCTTGCATTCCGTTTACTATTGGGCGGGACATGGAGCCTTTGTTTACTATTTTAGGATGTCTAATATTTCACTTGACCCATGGCGCTCCGCTCGCTACGGAGGCAACCACCAAAAACAACTAACCCAAAACCCAAGGTTAGATTAGTGAAAATTAGGAAAAAAACATTTTACAAACATAACCTTAGAAAAAATAAAAAAAAAACAGTAAAAACACGCCCGGCCACAGCCGGGAAATGAACCCGGATACTAACGTCTAGCCGCTGACGGTAACTGGATCTCCATATGGTATTATTATGGCTTTGCATGGCTCTCCGCTCGCTACAGGGGCTCAATCAACAAGAACTAACAAAGTGCTAACCAAAATTAACCAAAACTAACCCTAAATTAAGAATTATTGTTTGTTATTAATTTACCCTTTTTTCTTACTTTTGGGTTAGCACTTGGTTAGTTCATGTTAATTGAGCTCCCGTAGCGAGCGGAGGGCAATGCAAAGCCATAATAGTACCATATGGATAGTCAGTTACCGTCAGTGGCTAGACGTTAGTAACCCGGATCCCGTAGCACAAGCGCAGTATCTAACCATTAGGCCATCGCCACCTACTCTATACGCATGCTGAAATGCTTTTTAAGACCCTTTACAGTCATACGGAACTATGCTATATTAGCCTCTTCTGATTGGTGGATTTACGTTACTTTCACTTTATGTACGGTCCAGCAGTTTATTACACCAGGTCTAGTTAGTTTTGTGGTCAGATTCTGTGTTTGCAATACGGAGGGTCCGCGTTCAGTTCCCGTCGGGGGCATGTTTTCTTTATTTTTTTTTAAGGATATGTTTGTTTCTTTTTGTAAATTTGGGTTTGGGTTAGTTTCAGTTTGTTTTGTTTGGTTGTGCTACGGAGCGAGTGAAACGAGCGGAGGGCTATGCGTGAAGAGTGAACAGTACTCTAAAGTGACGTTAACCCACCAATTGCGGCTTATATAGCATAGTACCATAGAACTGTAAAGGATCGTATTACGCTGCTGAATGGAATCCACGTTAGACATTCTAAAATAGTAAATAAAACAAGACGTTGCCCTTACCGCATCAGAAATGCGCGCATCACTTTGTTGACAAATATGTCTAATATTACACTTCACGCATGGCCCTCCACTCGCTACGGAGGCGTAACCAACAGAAACTAACCAAAACTAGCTCAAAGTATGCCCAAAATAAAGAAAACACTTATTCCACATAATATTAATAATAAATAAGACATGTCCTGCCACTGAAATCGAACCCGGGCCACAGCTTATACCGTACCGAATCAGTTATTGAACTCTACGTCGGCTCCTTTGATGTCGATGAAGCCAGATTTGACTTTTTCATCCTTTCCTCATTTTTCGCGCATGCCCTTCATACATTATAAATGTTAGGTTTTAATGGCCAGCTAGAACTCAACAGAGACGGACTGGGTTTAATTTAGTTTACATTTTTAGTAAATTAAATTAAACATGATATCTAAGTGAAATTGATAAAAAAGGGTAAACGAGATCGAGAATGATCAGTCATTTATACATAACCATGAATATGGTGTTTATAAGTGTAAAAAAATATATAAATATTTTGATATGAACATAGAATATCAATTTTTCTACAGCCGCGTGCAAAATAACTAATTACTAAATTGAAATGAAATCGCAAAATCGACGAATGCCGTGGATCCTTATTTTGCGCTCTAGCGCGAACCATGATACAATAACCGGAAGGTATGATACCTAGCCGTCTCAAATTCGTTCGCTCCGCGCAGTTTATAGACACATAATCATTATGTTTTACCTATTTTCTCTATTTATCAAGAAAATTTGTGTCCTGGGTGAAATTAAAAACTAATTATTACATATTAATACTATTTATTTAATAAAAAAAAACTAATATTCAACATAACGTTCATGATGAATGGATCAAAATAGTAATATTAAAAGCAGCATCTTTTGAAAAACGTAATAAACTTTTACGTTTATCTAAAAACGTTTATTGAGTATTGGCCAATCGAGAGCAAAAAAAAAGAAAATCGATCAATAATATTTTTTCTTAAATAATAATTTTAGTCATCTTTCTTTTTTTAGAAATTGTTAAATTTATCAAATCCTGATGGTAGCAAGACCATTAGAGATGGAGTAAAACTAATTTCACATTTCTATCTTAACTCTTCAAGAGCTATTTGACGGTACTAATTAGCAGGTGGTACCATCGAGGGTACCATGGGTACCAAATCTGGTACCTCGGTAGATACCACTGGCAGGTGGTACCATGGGTACCGAATCTGGTACCTCGGTAGGTACCATTGGCAGGTGGTACCATGGTACCAAATCTGGTACCTCTGGAGGTACCATCAGTTAGCACCATTAGATAGCTCTTGGAAAGTTAAGATAGGAATATGGAATTAACGTTACTCCATCTTTAATGGTCTTCCTGCTACCAATGTGAAAAGAAGCCAAAGTATCGATTTTCAACTGTTTGTAGCTGTGAAACTACTAACTTTAGAGGTTTAAACATCATACATCAAATTTAATATGTTTAGAATTTTAAGTAGAATTCAAAAATGTAATAAGATATAGGGTGTTTCATTTCAAAAAATGTAACTTTCTTTGACCACCCTGTATATAAAAAAGTAACGATTAAAAAATACAAAAAAGTAAAGATCGTTTTACTAGGAACAACTTTTGTATTTAACTTTTTTGCAACCATCGTAGTCTTCGAGATAAGGTATAGGCCCGTCTTAAAGTGGCCACCCTGTACATAGTCATCTTCCTCAAAATGTTTTGAGCAAATACGTGTAGAAGTTTTATTAAATTTATCCTTACGAAAACACAGGTGAACCCATTTACTACACATATTTTGTCTTTGGGAAAAGTGAAACACCTTATATTCCTATCAAAGTTTTTGCCTTGGTTATCCACCTTACATCCGTCCACAGCACACCTCATTATTAAACGTTTTTTAATAAATGCCGGCCGGCGCGCGGCGCCAAACAACGCCCTCAATGACGTCACAGGCGAATCGTCGCCTGCGCGATATCATATCTTACGTTTAATCATGAGCGCGAATATGGAAAAGAAAAATCTCACTTTTTCCATCGAGTGTGCTATGAATGGTCATGGAAACCGAAGATAAATAAATGACAGTCGTGCTTTTGTTACAGTTTGTTGCTGGCAATCCTGTTCTAGCTCGAAGCCCGAATATAATATTATGTCAAAACTGATATAGTCATTTGCAAATTTCAGAATAAGTATAGAGAAAAATGTGGATTTAATTTTAAAAAATGCGGCTGTAGAAAAAGTTCTGTGTGTTTTTCGAGCGCAAAGTAAGATTGCCGTTTTCGAAAGATTACTACGAGCAGAAATTTTATCAAAAATGTGATGGTGTCAAACGGCCTTAATAAATTGATATTTCGTCACTCGAAGCCATTTATATAGTTGTAGGTATGTGGCATTGGTCACTACTTATTTCTAATGAAATTTACATACAACCTTTGTAATATTAGTGTGACGGTTCTAAATTGGTTGCCTTTATTATGGGATGCTAAGAGGCTAGACAAAACTACAATTTATGTCTCAAGTTTAAAAAGATAAACTTCCTGCAGAAGGGAGCCAAACAATTATCGACGAAGAATATTAATTTATCATGCAATGTGATATGAATGAACTATACTTTAATCTCAATACCTAATCTAAACATCTACTTACAACCTTTCATTTTTCGGAAAACTAAAATATCCTGAAGCTGGATTGGCTTTCTTGTACCTTTTGCAGACAAAACAACGTACGACCATGGTTAACATTGAATACACTTTAATGATTAAATGTCCAAAAAGTTAACACACTTAAATAAATCACCGAACAATCGAGCACAAATAATAACACGAAAACAATCCAATCTAAGAACGTAACCTGCTGCTTCTTGTCAAAAAATCGAGAGTCCAACGCTGTGCGGTGTGTTCAGTTTCCGACTCAACCTCCGTTTATGTCTCTTCGATTCGGCAAACTGTCGTAATAGAAAAAGATAACACTACATTGGACACCAGACCGGTACTGTTATTCATAAATAAACGAAGTCGCCCTCATATAATTCGGCTCGTTGCAGACGCCAAGAATATGAGGAAAATGCTCCTATTGGTTGGATTTTATTGCTTCAAAACACGTGGAGAGTTAAATAACTGATTCGGTACGGTATAAGCTGTGCCCGGGCCGCGGTACTGCAGAGTACACTACTGCGCTACGGAACGGACCAGTTGAGAGCAAATCGCTAAACCCTAAAGAGATGGGGTTTGTCAACCATGTAATGCGCGCGCAACTCTAAAGTCCTATGATGCGGTACGAGCAACGTCTTCAGTAAATAAACGGTCAAAGTTCCGCCCAATTGTCCCTACCAATAGTGAACGCAATGCACCTTGGGAACTAGCCGCTAATGATTTGTTTTGGTCAGGTCGAAAACAAGCGTCTAGCGCTCGAACTAACCTTTCGATGCAAAAGTCGTGGAAATGCGTAATGGCCGAATGTATCGAAATTATCCATGTCTTTCATATACTTAAAATGATGTCTTTACGGTCTATCGAAATTCCTTCTACGCCTTGGTGACGTAATAATTAGACGTTCTAATTATTATTTGTGTGCCGCGGCTTCGATTCCCGTCGGTCGCGGTAGCTGTTTCGCTTACTTTTTTTAAGGTTATCTGCTGCTGCTGCTTCTTAGATGTGGGTTTCGTAGACAAGGCCGCAGTGGTACCAGCTAGCGGAGGCTAAGACGCCGAAAGCGGAAAATTATGCGGTTGCCCACGCCCAATGTTTACCCAAAAAAACGATTCAGCACCCCCTTGAATGGCATGGCATGAATGGTTTGTTGCAAAACGAGTCGGTTAAATTTCCAGGGGGGAGATGGCCTTCCTGCCCCCCCCCCTGTTTACGCACATGCGGGTAGT
>JAEQML010080635.1:0-11524 GCA_016904865.1 Pissodes strobi | reverse complement strand
TATAGTGGAATTTTAAGTAAAATTGTGTTTTACTTGTTTATATCTTATAGGAGTTTAAAGTTTATTATTAATTTATAGAAAATTTACGTACGACGTCTATACCTATACATACAACATTTAGAATTTGATGAATTTATGAGATGATAGAAATGAAAAGAACTGAATATCATTATACCATAATAGCCAAGTACAGAACTTTTCAAAACAATCTAACCAAAACGATCGTGTCCCATAATCTTAATGTTTTAATGGCTAAATAGTTTACGCCTACACTGCGTACTAATGAACTGTAATTCAAAGTTTTATAGAAACCCTATCTTATACTACCCCGCTTCTAGCGAACAGTCACGTCTACGTACTCCAAATTTTCAACCTTCAAACCTGCACATTTGGCAGCAGAACAGTATTCTCGTTTTAATATTTCACTTCACGCAAGGCAAGGCTAACCGAAACTAATCCCAGGCAATGCCCAAAATCAAGAAAAAACAACTGAAAAATATATGAATTAGCACGGACGCATGAGTAAAGGCTCAAAATTGGAGTCCCTGACGCGAATCTAGCAAATACGTTTATAAGCCATAAAAACAATTGGGTAAGCGGGATTTAGAGGGTTTGTTTACCATTTTAGAATGTCGCATATTTCACTTCACGCATGGCTCTCCGCTCGCTTCACTCGCTCCAGGGGCTCAATCACGCAACACCTCGCGCAACACTATCCAACTACTAGCTGATAGCATAGTGCATAACATAATATATGTTTTATTAATATTGATAAAGTTCCTCAAGTTCACTTAAACTTTCTGTATTTATTTCTGAGAATCTCTTTATCAATAGAGCAAATGGGTGCTGCTATCAACAAAGTTGTAAATCAAGACAAACGCCAACTCAACTTACCTCTTGAAATAACATTATGTTAATACTGCGCAGAAAGCTCTTATTGAAGCTGCTTATTTTCTAAAGCAACACACCGAACAACGTTCTGTAGAAGACAATTTAAGAATTGTAAGTGATATTTTCACATCGGTAACACATCAAATCCCAGCTAAAAAGGATTATATTACATTTTTAAAAGAACAAATATTTTTATTAAAAACCACTTCTAAATACGACCACCCTATTTTGTAGCATTTTATTTTCGATATCACATGCATGTACATTTTTATGCAGTTCTGGAAACAGTCTTTAAAAATACCTAAGCAACTATGTGTTCTTGTTTTAGTTCGTATATACTTCAAGGTATATTTTAAACAAACCACTGTATTTTTATAAATCAATAGCCATAGCCCGTATTTTTTACATCATATCAAATTATCATTGTTAAACTACTTATTATAATAATTATTATGTTCCTTTCTGTGGTGTGTATGGCTCCCACACGATTTTTTTTGTTACTTTGGTAAATGATGTTTTTTAAGTCAAAAAGCAATAAACTAGTTTATATAAGAATTAATAAGTTTTCCATTGTCACAAGCTGCTCTCTGCCCACGATGCCATCTTAGATTTAGATATCAGGTCTTCTAGTTCAGAGGGTGTTGCTCCAAAGTTCATGGCGCCTCAGCACCATTTGAGTTTTATAGGGTTAAGTTTTGGCCCAGTAGAAGACTTTCCTACAGCGAACACGGCTATAAACCATAATGACAATCGGGTGGGCGGGACTGATTTGTTTAAGTGCGCACGCATCAGTCGAAAAGGCAAATAATGTCTTCACGGTCCGCACATATTTTATTCTTAATTTTCTACATGAGTCCTCCCGCCTGCCGAGTCCGGGGCTTGCGCGCGCATCGCAATGTTTTCGTTTACATTTCTATTTTTTTTTTCACTTCATGCAATGCCTTCCACTCGCTAAGAAAAATAATACATGTCTTGCCACTATAATCAAATCTAGGCCGCCGTATCACAAACCCAGGATCTAACCACTGCCCCACGAGACCCGCTGAAAACAATTACCTGGACCATAAAGACATCTATATGTCAGAATTGCGTTTATTATGCGTGAGCAAGCTCAGAACTCGTCAGGCGGTAGAACTCGTGTGGATGATTAAGAATAAAATATCTGCTCACGGTCCAGTGAATCGCTCTCAATAGTGGTTAGATGCTGTGCTTGTGATAGGATGCCCCGGGTGCTTATATGTAAATTGCAGAGCCGATAGAACTTCGCCATAGGGCGAGTGTAATATAAATGTAGGGGCTTTTCAAGTGTTGGGATAGTTTTGGTTAGTTTTTGTTGGTTGCGCCCCCGGACCGAGCAAACCGAGAGGATACCAGGCGTGAAGCAATCAAATATTTGAGGACATAACGTAACGGGGGTATTATATCTAACATTCATTTTACAGTCGCTCTATGACGAGATCCTATCGCGTCTGCAGTTTACGTATATGCGCCCCGGTTCGGTTCCGTGGCAAAACATGCATTTTTTAAGGTTATGTTTGTTTCGTTTTTTTTTAATTTGGGTTAGTTTGGCTTCTGTATGTACAGGGTGTCCCATTTTCGATGATATTACGGGGTATCTCACTTACGAGTAAAGATAGACAGTTGCGGTTTTCGCAATACTGTGCTACTTTTTTGTGAAAAGAACGATGGTAAAAACAAAACTTTCATAGCCCGCTTCGTTTCTGAGATACAGGGCGAAATTGAAAATAGTGCATTTTGGGACCCCCCTCGTATCTCTGTTATCCTTTATCATATCGCAAAGCTAAAAAAATGCTCTTATACAGTTTTTGACGTAGAATCCAGTGGCGTGATCAGATTTTTGCTTTGAGCTGTCAATTTTTAGCTACAAATCAAACTTATGTTTTTTTAAATGGAACACCTTGTATATTTTTGTTTCGTTTGATTGGAAATGTTATAAGCTTTATAAACACATTATATGTATTTTAAATAATAAGCCTAAAATTCATAATTTCACAAAATGTGTCTGGATACGACACTCTTGTATATATTTTTAATGTAACACCCTGTATATTTTTCTTTCGTTTGAATGGAAATTTTATAAGCTTCATAAAAATATAAAATACATGATATGTATTTTAAGTAATCAGCCTAAAATCCATAATTTCACAAAATGTGTCTCTATACGACACTCTTGATGAGTATAGTATAAGCATTGTCTTTTAAACAACGGTATAAGTATTAGCAGGCAGAGACTATCAAGAACAATGGAATGGTAATTTTTTATTGGCAAGACGTTTCAGTGGCAAAATTTATATTTTCTGTGTAATATTGTATTTTTTACGATGGCTCAAAATGAAAATTAGGTATCAATATTTTGAAAAATATGACATGTTAGTCTGCTTTATACAGAGCAATGAAAACTTCCGTGAAGCCTCTCAGCTATATTCCAATAAGATTGTTTGAATATTTATTTACCTTTTGACTTATTTGGGTTTATTTTTTTAAGTATCATTTTAATTTATAGATATTCCGAAAGAAGGCATCCTGATCTTTTAATGTTTTCCTGAATAAAGAAAAAAATTGGTAGAACAAGGAACGTTTCCTCCGCCCTTACCGCGATTTTCCTTATTATACGTTTTTGGAAGGGGCCGGATAAACGTTCCATGTTCTCTTTTTTCCGGGAAACATTAAAAGACCAGGTTGTCTTCTTTCAGAATATCCATAACTTAACATGATACTTAAATATAAAATAAACCTAAATAAGTCAAAAGGTAAATAAATATTCAAACAAACATATTGAATAATAGTTGAGAAGCTTCACGGGAGTTTTCATTGCTCTGTATAAAGCAGCCTAACATGTTATATTTTTCAAAATATTCATAATTTTCGTTTTTAACCATCGTAAAAAATACAAATTTGGCGTAAAACCTGAAACACTTTCTTCATTAAAATAGTTTCAATATGGCGGCATTACTGCTTTTGAAAAATCATATATACGAGTACTATCGAATTCGGATTACCGTGTATGCGTATACACAGCGTTCATTTCTTTGTTCCAGTGTCATTATTGTATTATGTTCTTGTTTTGGGAATTTGGTTCAGTTTATTATAATTAGTATATTCATAATTTTCGTTTTTAACCATCGTAAATAATACAATATTACACAGAAAATATAAATTTTGCCACTGACAGGTCTTGCCAATAAAAAAATGATCATTCCATTGCTCATTGCTCTGATAACCTCTGCCTACTAATACTTATAACGTTGTTTAAAAGATAATGCTTATACTATACTCATCAAGAGTGTCGTACAGAGATACATTTTGTGATATTATGAATTTTACGCTTATTATTTAAAATATATATCATGAATTATATATTCTTGAAAAGCTTATAAAATTTCAATTCAAACGAAAGAAAAATATACAGGGTGTTCCATTTAAAAAAACATAAGTTTGATTTATAGCTAAAAATTGACAGCACACAGCAAAAATCTGACTACGTCACTGGTTTCTACGTAAAAAAGTATATACGAGTAAATTTTTAGCTTTGAGATATGTTAAGGAATAACGGAGATACGAGGGGGGTCCCAAAATGCATTATTTTCATTTCGCCCTGTATCTCGGAAACGAAGCGGACTATGAAAATTTTGTTTATACCATCGTCATTTTCACAAAAAAGTAGCACAGTATTGCGAAAACCGCAACTCTCTATCTTTACTCGTAAGTGAGATACCCCGTAATATCATCGAAAATGGGACACCCTGTACAGTATTAACATAATGTACTTCAAGAAGTAAGTTGAGTTGGCTTTTGTCTTGATATGCAATTTTGTTGATAGCAATATTTATTAACCTGGGTTTTTATTTCATTGTTTTATTGCTGTATGCTTCATTGAGTGATGAGAAATATTTATCACTTTGATACGTCTTGACTAAAAATAATGATAAAAAACATTAAAATTGGTATTTGTATTCCATAATATGGATGGTAGCACTCTCAATATCACAGGGCCTAAAGGGGATTTCACACGTAAAATGTATATTTACTTCAATTCCCTGCGTTAGATCAAGACCTCGGTAAAGACAGTCATTGAATACAATAGAACTAATTAATTAAATCATTAGTTGTGCACGTAATGTTGGAACAGCTTCTAAAAATGCAATTTGTATGACCACTCACTCTCTATAAAAATAGAAAAACAAAACTTACCCTAGTATTCTTGGTTCGAGCAAATGATTATACCCTCTTAATTGAATTTACCCACTTCTGTCTCAATTCAAATTCTTTTGGAAATAAAAAATTGCAACTTTTCTACATTTGGGAACGCAACAGGTTAACGCCTTGTTTTCAATTTACTCCACACTATTATATGCAATTATTTAAAAGCTAATTCCCTTAACCAAACGACTAAACTTAAACCAAAGCCTAAACATTTGGGGCTAGACCTAGCACGGCACATAATCAGCCTTCAGTTTACCGATGTCTTTGCGGTGCAATGAATTGTCTGGGAGTGCTCTGGTGGTTCAGTGGTTAGATGGTGAACTTGTGATACGGGGGCCCGGAGTTCAGTTCCTGTCGGAACTTACAGCGCCGCAGCTATATAACCCATGTTTTGCGTTGGTTTTGGTTAGTTCCTGTTATTTTAGCCCTCGTAGCGAGCAAAGCGTGCGGAGTCATGCATGCGTGAAGTGAAATAATACATTGGGCTGATTAGGTGCCGTGCTAGGTCGAGCTCCAAGTCGTTTAAACACACTTTAATTATTACAACGTACCTAAAACCACTCTACAACCCTTGATTAATATTCAATAATGCTACAAATAAAAAGTATTTAGGTATATTAAGTAAGACTGTGGTATTAAAAATTAAATCTCTGATGTTGCCCGGCTGTAGCCTAAAAATATCTGTCGTTACCTAAAACTTATTACATGTAGAATCAAAAGGAAGTCAAAGTAAATAGGAAAGTAGACATTATTATTTTAAAGCCACAAAATAAAAACTTCAGCGGCTGTTTTGTTTATATCAAGCAGACAGTATGTGAATGTTAAAATTTCAGTTATTTTAGATATTACTAGGTATTATCAGGTCTGAAATGTAATATATATTTGTGGAAACACATCTTGCACCAGAGCAATAAGTCCTTAACTTTATCTAGAAGTATTTATTTGTACAATGTAGAATAATTAAGAATTATAGCGTAGTGTAGTACGGTTAAGGGTCTATTTTCGCGAACAGAGGGTAATGTCCTTGCCATTAACTCAATAAATTACTTGCTTTGTATAAATTGTTTACTGCAAATGCACAAAGTTCCCAATTTTAAACATATTTTATACTAAAAGCTCGAAATATACTACAGCATTCAGTTTCGGCCCCAACTCCAGTGGCCATATTGGCTAACGCTTTTCATAGTTTCACGGTCTTCTAGTTCAGAGGGTGCTGTTTGGAGCCATTCTTCATCCGTAGTGAGTTTTTAAAGTAAAATCTCTGCAAAAGGTTTTTCTTAGCAGTTAAGTTAAGTTTGGTAAGTATAATAAGCTTTATATGCATTGGTTTCATAATAAAATTCCATTTTATTTTTATCTTAGTGAAAATAAGTTTGAGGTTATATGTCCTTACTAAAGCAACTACAAAATATTGAAGTGACCTTTTTGGAAATTGTGGCCTTATTAAGAGAGTTTTTTTTACGTTCCAGAAAATCGGAAATTGGTCAGAAGAAGCCTTGCAACAAGCTTTGCATGCAATTGAAACTGACACTGAAGTTCTGACAGCAGCAAAGTTGTATGGTATTACCCGCAGGACATTGAGAAATTACATTTCAACTGGGAATCAGATTAAAAGAGTCGGTCGAAATTTTATTTTGCAAAAAGAAAAAGCAGGAAAACTTGTCAAGAAGGTTAACTGAAATAGGACTGCCCTTAACCAACAAAGCCATTCATAAATCTGTGTATAGTATTAGGCATAATTTTAATAGGGAGAAACAAATCGCTGGTCTAAACTATTTTTTTCGCGCCACGAAGATAGTGCCGGTTGCTCAGAAAGTTAACAAAACCGTTTTCAAAGCTTAAGGAAATTATGATCGAGAAAGAAATGTTCCAGAATCCGCAGCTAATTTGTAATATGGACGAAAAGGGAGTTAGGCTAACTCTTCATTATCAGGAACAAGTTCTTGCAAGAAAATGAGAAAAGGGTGCACGTTACAGCACCTGAACATGCAGAAACGTTACCGTCGGCGTCGTTGGGTACGTACATGAATTAGGACAAGCAGCACCACATATGTCTTGTTCAAACGCAAAACAATGAATAAATCGATGGTATACCAACGGGCAACGGGCAGAGCAATTGAAATGATACCAAAGAGTAACATGACAACTAAGACGTTTGTTAAATGGCTGGATCACTTTAATCACTACAATTCTGATGACCACGAGTTGTCGATAATGAATAGCGCAACAGTCTATTTGGATTTCACAGTGGCTGAAGCTGCGGAGAGGTATAACATAAGTGTACTGTATTTGCCATGTAATACAAACATTGGATAAATACGTTTTCAGAAGTTTTGAATACCACTGCGACGAGGAAGTTATAAATTATTATACCAATTATCCAGAAAGAAAAATTACTCCAGAATGCAAAGCAATGTCGCCCCAAAATTTGCAGTGTAGTTTTAGAAGCACGAGCATATATTGATATGCTCTGAATGTAATTCTAAAAGTTGCTTTCGCACCTAGTAGGGCATCCTTTGTGCCACAACCAAACAATAAGTATCAGGAAAACCGTAGTGAATTTGCCGTGGATCCTGAAGCAGAAGAAATCTCATGACCTCGTTGTCAATATTAGCGTTAAGAGTAAAAATAAAAATGAAGTTACTACATCTGAAAAAACGAAAAGTTTACACCTAGAATTCCGCTGTTCTGAAGAAAGTGATGAAAATGTTGAGATGGAAGCTAGAAGCTCAGTAGAAAGTGAAGATTTCAATGAGAAAGTTGATATATATTGAAGAGAAAAGTAACAGTTTAACCTAACCGATTTTTACCAACGCCTCAGAACAAAACCCAAATTGTCAAAAGGCATAAAGCACTTAATTCTGCAGTACAGAAGGTTACGATAGATCTTTTCAAAGTACTTAGTACTTCGGCAGGAATAAATCAAGTACCAAGAAATGGAAATAAAATACAACAATCACACAAATAAAGCTGGTACTGCATTGTATGTGAAGATGTAGGTACAGTATCCAACGAGGACTAGACAAGGCGATTTTTGACTTTCCCTGTACTTTTATAAAAAAAAAAACTGAAATAACCATCGTATGTAATTTTCTCCGGCGAATTCGGATATGTTCAGCAAAAAACAATTGAACATCAAATAAAAGTGCTAGGGGGTCACTTTGATATTGTTTTAAATGGAACACCCTGTATATTACTATATTTTTGGACTCTCTAGAAAAATCTAAACACATTTTGGGTATCATATCCTAGACTTACCTATCTTTAGCTGTTTACCAAATATTGACAGTTGAAAGACGGGCATTTTGACACTTTGACAGGCTCTAAAATCTAAACCGCACGAGATCAAAGAAAACGGTTTGCACATTCCTATCTTAAGTTTTCATAAACTATCGAATGACAGTATCTTCGAATTTAATCTGCGGATAAAATTAACCGGAACTTTTAAACCTCCGGTTAAATTTAAAGTTACTATCATTCGGTAGCTTATGAAAACCCAAGATAGCAATGTGCAACCCGTTTTCTTTGATCTCGTGCGGTTTAGATTTTAGAGCCTGTCAAAGTGTCAAAATGCCCGACTTTCAACTGTCAATATTTGATAAACAGCTAAAGATAGGCATAAAATATTATACACAAAATGTGTTTAGATTTTTCTAGAGAGTCCAAAAATGTGGTAATATACAGGGTGTATATGACCCCTAGCAATTTTATTTGATGTTCAATTGTTTTTTGCTGAACATATCCGAATTCGCGGGAGAAAATTACATAAGATGGCTATTTTAGATTTTTTTTATAAAAGTACAGGGAAAGTCAAAAACTCGCCTTGTCTAGTCCTCGTTGGATAACCCTGCAGATTATGAAGGAAATCTCAATATAAGGAAAACAACTTTTAATGTTTTTTTTTCTAAGATGAGTTTATGTGTATACACCTCTTCTGACCTATTTTTTTTTAAACTCGTGGTAAAAACACTTGAACCTATGCCGCAATGAGCGTGAATTGACCTGGAATGATACGAAGGAAATTTTGAGTTCGAAACTTTTCTGGTGAGGTCAGTTCAACTTCTGGTGCTTGGAGGCAGATAACAAGGGACAAACGCACGTTTGTTTTTCATTCTCATGCCCTGCGCATTCAGAAGCAGCTAACCCAGAAGCTTTCACCTTATATTCTTCAAAGCGATTCCTATTGCGCTTATGAAGTTTGCTACCGACGCCAGTGCTGAGGCTTCTGTACTCACATCCGGGTTCTACAATGTTTCACTAGTTTCGTTTACTTGGCCCAAGATATCTTCCCAAGCAAAAAAGGTTACAGCACCTAGACAGCACTCGGCAGCAGCCTGCACTACAAGATTGAGTGAATGCCTGGCGCAAGGTAATTTTCTGCCAGTACCAATGCTGAAAGTTATTGTACTTTCCGCTCATTGAAGAATCGATATCATAAGACTGACAACGGAAGTTCTTAATGTCTATACAATTCTTTTTCAAAAACTTGCTCAAAACTTGAAACACATCTTTAACTTTGTGGTTCTGGTTAGGTATGAATGTTACAAGTTGTCTGGAGTTGAATCTAATTATGTGGAATAATACTTTGACTGCTTGTTCGAGATATAACTTCATTGAAAAACCACTTGCCAATTAATTGAACAACTTCCTCGCAGAGAGTGCTTTAGTGCCTAAGTTTCCGAGTAATTACAGTTCATTTAAGATATGTATTAACTCGGTAACGTGGGCGGAGCGCTGATCCCTACTAAGTGGCAAGAGGAAAGCAGCATCACTAAACGGTTAATCAAGAGCCCACCTAGTTTTTTTTAATCGGGCTGGATTCTCAAGAGGTCAGGGAAATCGTTTTTTTTTTGTGACGGTTGTGAATGTCCAGGATATTTCCAACAAGCTGAATAATCTAGAAGTAACTTCAAAATAAGAAAATCCTAGTGTTTTATGTATTACCGAATATGAGTATAATAAATCAACTAATTAATTTTGGAGAATACAGAATTTGCAGCATGGGGGATGAACAATTATTTACCTTAAACCTAGGCTGTGTTCTATGACTTTGCACTGTGTTTGTTTTGTCGGTGAAGCGACATATATAGGGTGTGTGCTTGTTTGATTTGAAGCGCACTGGAGTCCATTTTTATACAGATATCTATATATTACTCAGGCAATAGACCAACGTCATTTTCTAAGCAATCATTTTCACACAGATTTGGGAGAATTGGGAGAAACCGCTGAAACTGGAAATGACTCGGAAAATCCTGCTAAAATTTCTGCCACCTGGAAAAAAATTAAAATATTAATTTTTTATTTAGAGTACAGGAAAAGGTAAAATAATAGAATTTTTTTCTAAAAATAACGCTTGCTCCTCAATGACAAATGACACTGAACTGACTGTTTTTCAAAAGGGATGTGAGTTCGGCCTAGGCATTCGGCAAATTCGTTAATTGTTTTCATTGAACGTCAACGTTCTGAGGCTCACCCTGATTTGAGGCAACTCGGTCATAGGATGGGACTTAGCCACAATTCATTTTTGCTTTTATTTTGCAATCTTTCGTTTCTGCTTCTAAATTTATCTTTCTTTGTATGTCGATTGGTTTGTATTTTGTGGCGGTCCATAATACTAGATTAAAAATATTTAAAAACGACTCATTAGAGCTTTAGTTTGTTGTATTGGAAACACCTGAGGCTGGTCAAACACCTAAATATAGCCAAACTTATGCTATTTATTTACTAAAACAAAAATCTCATTTTAAAACTTGAAGTTTTTTACCTGGACAACGGTACAGTACAGTCCATGTGTAAATTCGGTCCTGTAGAAAAGTGCAAATCGTTTGTCTTCGTTCTCAACAGTTTTCTCTCTAAACTAATAAGCATAGAATTTCACGTAGAATCAAAGAATTAAAATATTTACATAGTTTCGCATTGAAAAAAGCCAAGTTACTGCGTGTAGGGCAAAACTGAAAATTCTGGCAACGTTGTCAATGCAATTTTTACATCCTGAATCTCTCAATTGATAAATGTTTAGGGGTGTTGAAGATAATTAAGCGCTTAGGTGCTTTTTGCTAATCCGGTAGAAAAAAAAATTGCATTAAAAAATAATTGATAATTATTTATATTGCAATTGCAATTAACTGTTCAACAATAGTCGATATTCCGTGAGTTCACTATTGCGTTGTTTTCACAAACATCCATGAGTGGTCGCTAATATACCCGGAACCTGTTCATTGTTTCGTAAACCTTGTTTAATTTTAAACGCAAGTTTTAGGGCTGCTACTTTGAACTTTGATTAGTTGCTTTAATCGCTCGTTAAATTATTCAGTCTTTGATCGTGTTAATGTCAAGGTGTGACATTAATAAATGTGTAATATTGAAAACACTAATTAGCGACTAATCGGATTTCAAAGGGCTTCTCGAA
>JAEQML010080634.1:0-11524 GCA_016904865.1 Pissodes strobi | reverse complement strand
AATATGCAGCTCATATTTTATGCTTAAAGATCGGTCGCTTCGTACGGCGGAAAAAGGTGAAACATTTGTGACGACTGCGTGTCTGTGCAATTTTATTTGAGATGTGATTCTGATGGAAACGTAGGACAGGAATTTTAGATCTATCTTGTGTCGACGACCAGATCGAGAGGTTGAGAAGGTAGGCTTGCAATTTTCTTTATTTTTTGCGTTATTTGATTTTATTTTAAGTTTTCTATATTGAAAAGTTTGTGGGCTGAATAAAACTGCTAAGCTCGTGTATATCTGATATCTGCCTACTATCGTTTCACATACCACGTTGTCTTTTGCCGTGGGTATGTTTTTGTCTGTAGGGCATGTGGGATAGTGTTTTTTTGCAGCTTAAGGCTCTTGGATAAGAGAAAAAAAAAGGACTTGATCCTACAAAAGCAGGGTTATTGAATTTCGGATTTAGTTTAGCAACCCATCTAAAGAATCGATCATAGTGGCCTATAGGGTTCACATTATTTAGGTTCTAGTTAGAGGTAGCATTTTTAGAAATTAAAAACCGAAACTGTCTATAGTGTGGGAGACTCAACCTAATTTTCTCTGGTATCGTTATCGGGTGTTATGAATTATATGGGGAATCAGAGTTAAGCTTAGTTAGTTATTGTTCGGCCTATATCAGCATTTTATCGTCATTCGTTATTTAAAGAGCACCTTCTCAAGCCCTTCTCGACCGTGGTGGGTACAAGATCATAATT
The DNA here is from genome assembly GCA_016904865.1 of Pissodes strobi. Lineage (NCBI taxonomy): Eukaryota > Metazoa > Arthropoda > Insecta > Coleoptera > Curculionidae > Pissodes > Pissodes strobi. Next base: position 10,784 of record JAEQML010080634.1, on the reverse strand, counting down.
GTTTGTTTGTTTTATTTCTCTATTTCTATTTAAATTTGTTGTTACCTTTATTTTTGAATTAAACTGATTTTTGAGTTAGAAAGTAGCTTTCAGGCAATAATTGCATTCTGATTATCTGTTTAAATTTATTGATTTCACTTTTGTTTTTGCCTGATTATTGTAATTGTTTTTTTGTTTAATTGAAATACTGTTCAAGATAATGTTTCTCAGCTTAGACAGCTATTTGTTTTATTGATTATTTTTAATCTGTTCACTATTTAATTTAAAACATAATTGTCTACAGTCTAAACAATTCTGTGCAAATTGGCGGAGGCATATTTAATTAAACATCATAAATTTGACTTCAGCGTGTTGTGTCATTTTTCAGCATTGTTAATTGATAGGAATTATTTCTAGATCTCTCCTGTTAATTTCCATATTAAAAACCAAAGTTAAGATAAGCGACGCTCTCCGCCAAATTGAAAGAGAGTTGGAACAACATTCTTGGTGAATTCTTTAACTGCCTTGTACTGTTTTTTTTTCATGCTACTGAGTTCACACGCACGCTTCCTACCAGGACAGCTTCCAGTGACGTCACAGGACAGATCGATCCTAGGCACTGCAGCAAGTTTCAGTAACACCCCCCAGGAAGTTCGGAGGAAACATAAGGTGATTAAAGGGCAGTTATCGCCAAGAAAATTCAATACAATCTTTAGTTTCAACCCTTATTTTTGTAAATAGAATAATTGTTTTCTAAAATTTCTAATCTTTTATTTTGCACCTTTTCACAACAACTACACTCGGAAATAAATTTTAATTAGCATGCTCCGAACCTATACACCCTGAGCTATCTTTCAGTTTATATTCTTAGTTAATTATAGTAATAATTTAAAGGAAAGTGCCTTTATAGTTTATAGTAATAAATTGGCTTTTTATTTAAATTAATATAGTAAATTAATTAATTAATATTGCAACAAATTAGGCCATTGGAATTTTATCTTAACAATTGGCTTATATCTTAACATCCTTGAATTTTTACCATGTATGTTGGATTATTCTACTCTATTGTACAACCAAATTACCAAAGCCTTTTACAGGGTTTATAACAGCTTAGTTCGTAGCATTCTGGATTATTGTAGTTTGAGTTAGTTTGAATTAGTTTAAACTATCGATTCAGCCATGTTTAAATGTTAGCTACGAGATTATAGGTTGCAACTTTCCTGTTTAAGGACATTAGAAGAGCTATAATGAAGTCAGCTGTATTTATTTCGTTACAAATTCATCCATGGTTTTTCTACTTGCAGTTCTCTTCCTGCACTCGATCGCCAATAGATAAAGTAATTTTGCTTGTCGTTTATATACTATGCTTTGCTTTCACTTATATATCAATTTTTGTAATTTTCAGCGTTAATTTTCGATTTTAGATTTATTTCTCTTGTACCGTTTGGAGTATATGGTCAGTAGAAAGCAAAATTAAATACATAAATAACGTTTATTTATTTATTTTATTTATTTATTCCGTCAAGCCATACATTCGAATATCGACAAGGCGCCGTCAACTTAATAAAACTTACACTTAAAATTACAATTTCAGAAAAAATACAATGTACAATAAAGACTACAATATATAAAATAAATCACAATGTCGCAACACACAAACCAATACAATAATAAGGATTAAAAATCAAATGAGTAGAGGCAACCTTCCTTAAGATAATTTATACCATGTTAAAAATGCTCTAATGGCTCTATATCGTGGTCCTTTCTCGAAAAACGTTGTTCGATATTCAGATATGTTAAGGTAATTATCCGCTCTAGTACCAACCGATACATTACCCCCCTACGATTCCTGTTCGTCAGAAATAGGTCAGGATGCTTCTTCACAAATAAAACCAGTGCAAGATAATAAAGGGAAGGTGCTGTTAAAAATTCAAGTTGCATAAAATATGCCCTACAAGATTGACGGTAATGCAATAATTTCAATATGCAGTGAATTATTTGTTTCTGGGTAATGACATTTTTTTTGCTCCTGAAGATGATTCCATATGAGATTATAGACTGTGCGTATGAGAAATAAAATATACGTAGAATTTCAATGGATATTTAATCTCTTAGAGAGCGAATCACCATGCATACACTATTCAATCTAGATCGCAGGCATCCAATGTGAGCCCCCCAGAAATTTCTACTTCTCGACAATTAGTATAGACCTATGATGCAGCCCAACATATATAATAAATAATAAACTCCATGACACCGGTCTTCTGTATGACGACTGTAATCGACTTATCGCCCCAGGACCCAATATGATTCCCTGGGGCACCCCCTGGGACACCCCCTCAAGTGCAGATACACGCGGGCCAGCATCTCCCTCAACACACACACACTGGCTCCTATCAGACAAATACTATTTCAATAGTGAGGTACTCACTCTCCTCACACCACATTGTTCAAAAACCATTTTTGAACACGTCTTCAAATCTAACGATTTAATTTTTGTACAGTTTAACATTGCACGCCACTGTCCTCGCATTCCAAACAAATTGATACCTTGGCGATACTACTAACGCCATCTCTTGTTTACCACGTTTATCCACTGCGTCGGCAGGCTAGAAAGCTAAAAGTTAAGCGTCCTCAAAAGGCCTCCGACCAATCATAGCGCTTCCCGCTTTATCCGGGCGGTATTACTAGCGCCATCTGTTGTAAACCACCTTTACTCATTTGGAGCCTGCGCGCATCCTAAACTCATCTGACCAATCATAGCGTTTCCCGTTATACCCCGGCGACCGAGTCGACCAATCACGGCGCATCCTACAGGATAGCCAGTTCACTCAAACTAAAATTCCCTAAAATTCACATCTTTAATATTCAAATTTCATGGAAACTAATCAGCAGATTTCAACCGGATTTGTATTAAAATTCATAATATTAATTTAGACAACCGGTCATGTTAAGTTTTTACACAATATCTCTGTATTTACATTATTGCCCTTTCCATGCCCTAAGCGGTTCATCTTCTCCCACCAGAAGGGGCGGTAACAACTTCTTCAATTGGCTCTAGTTCCCACGTTCTAGAATTCAGTATTGAGTAAGAAGTAGTGTCTTTAACCTCGACCATGTAAGTCGCAAAAGGCGCACCCCCGTTTCTAGCCGGCTGGCGCGAGGCGCCATGCCGGCAAGTTTTCACGTTTTAAGACTTCATAATCTATCTAGTTCATTGCTTAAGTGATATAGTGATATCCTGACATAATCATCGTCACATCAAGCCTACAATAAGGTATTTATTGGCAAACTTAATGCCATTATTCTCCCGCCGAGCAATGGCGTCCCAATTGGTCGTATCCATGGGAGTTGTACAATCGAGCCCTGTCTCGAACCACACCGCACTCAATAGAGCCTAGTCTCTAAATCTCAAGTAAGTAAACGAACATGTTTACAATCACATTCTCACAAAGCCTACAAAAAGGTATTTTTCGGCATCTTACTGCCATTATGGAGACCGACTGATCTCTAGTACTAAGCCTACAAAAAGGCATTTTTCTGCATCTACTGCCATTATGGAGACCCACTGATCTCTAGTACTAAACCTACGAAAAGGTATATTTCGACATCTACTGCCATTATGGAGACCCACTGATCTCTAGTACTAAACCTACAAAAAGGTATATTTCGGCATGTACTGCCATTTTGGAGACCCACTGATCTCTAACTCTCAAAGGCTGTGCCATTCGCTGCACAGTCCCTAATGGTATTTTCTATTGGATTTTCAACATTCTATATTAGTAGTATACCACTGGATTGCTATACTCTTTGCCTTATTCTAACATAAGGATTACTCTGCACTAGTCTGCATACACACTCATGCCTTATTATCACATACGGATTAAACGGCACTAGTCTGCCAATTTACACAAGTTATCACAAGGCTACATCCCATACGCGGATTTCAGCTTACCTGCATGGCATACTTACTAATCATTCATGCGTGCACCAATAAGCCGCATTCACAAGGCATTCATGTCATTCCAATATGCACTAACTGCATACCAGTCAAACCACTACAATTCAGTCATTCTTGTTTGCAAGAAATTGAACAACATTGTAAATAGAAGCTAGCCATAGATCTAGTGTTTTTCAAAGTGACTTTCCCCCAGTGTTAGAAGATAACCTCCTGAACATTGAACGTTTCTCGTCAATGGTGTTCATAGTGTACATATTAGCTTATAGGTGGACTCTAAGGTAATATTAATCCTGTTATTATCGCTTGTATATTGTTGTATTTTATATCAAGGCTAAATCAGCTAACATAGTTGATAAGTAGCTGTTCCGCAGTAACTCATAACAGGCATTTAACTGTACATAGCTTCAAGGTTATGTTTATAACCATATTTTAGCATAGTATTACAACTGTTTACGCAATGCTTTAGTTTTTAAGAGTATTATTTATGTCATATTTTTCAAGGTCGAAATTTGCCTCGAGTGATATTTTTCACATCGTAGCACTGACTACATACAATTATTCAGTGTTTATATTTTATGTATTTATGAGCTTCTAGTTATTTTCAAGTAAAGTAACTTATTAAAATATTCATAAAATGCTAAAGCTTTTTGTTTTATTTACAAAATGACTTTAGAACTAGCCCTATGGTAAATTTCAGTGCCTAAGAGCACATCTCTTTTTGTTCAGAAAATCGACCAAGATCGACTCTGAAACACACATATGTCCAACTTGCTCAGAAGTCACGACAGTGCAAACACACTGCTTCAGAAAGAAGTTAGGGACACCATCTGGACCCGAGGTTAGTTCATTAGGAAGCTTGATAATTTCATTAAATATATCAGCCTTAGATATTTCGGTGCAATCAGTGTTGTTCCTAATATTATTGTCTATAAACTGAACATCATTATTGCTGGCGTGTTTACCATATACTATATCCTGACCATCACAAGCAGTTAGGTCGCCATAAAATAAAGAATCCGGGTGTTTCAGATTCGATCTTGGTCGATTATTCTAAACAAACAGAGATGTGCTCGTAGGCACTATAATTTACCATAGGGCAAGTTCTAAAGTTATTTTATAAATAAAACAAAAGGCTTTAGCAATATATGAATATTTTAATAAGTTATGTTACTTGAAACCAACTGAAAGCTCATAAATAAACAAAATCTAAACATTGAGTGAATGTATGTAGTCTGTGCTACGATATGAACAATATCAGTCGAGGCAAAGTATCGACCTTGAAGAATATGACAAAATAATACTCTTAAGAACTAAAGAATTGCGTAAACAGTTGTAATACTAAACATGTATATGATTATAAACATAACCTTGAAGCTATGTACAGTTAAATGCTCATTAAAGTCCCTGCGGAACTATGAAGTCGGTTAGCTGAGATAATCTTGAGATGAAATACAGTAATATACAAGCAATAATAACTGGATAAATATTACCTTAAAGTTCAACTATAAGCTACTATGTACACTATGTTCACACTTGACGAGAAACGTTAAATGTTCAGCAGTTTATCTTCCAACACTGGGGGAAAGTCACTTTAAAAAACATTTGCTAGGTCTCTTGCTAGCTTCTATATACAATGTGGTTCGATTTCTTGCAAATATGAATGACTTGAATGTAGTGGTTTGAATCTGGTATGCAGTTATTGCATAATAGCATGACTAGTGAAATGCGGTTTTTTGGTACACGCATAAATGATTGTAAAACACGCTATGCAGGTCGAATAGGTGTGACTCAAATGGTGTATTGAGATTTGAGAATGCTGGAAAAAATTTAAAGCTAATATTGAAAATTTTAATTATAAAAAATTTTTCATAAAAGGAAATCAAAAATATTATTCTCCAAAAGAAATTAGAATTGAAGGAGACGCATCTTCTGCTTCTTATTTTTTATCTGCAGACAAGTGTCGTTTAATCCTTATATGAGAATAAGGCCTGAGTATAACAACCCAGTGTTATACTCTGATAGAGAATTGAGAATATTGAGAACTCCATGGACAAGCCTAATGGGAACGCTAGTACAGCGATGGTACCGCGTTTGACAGAATGTAAACATATGTGAATGTAAACGTTTGAGATTCGAGACGAGACTCGTTTAATATTGAGAACCCCATGGACAAGCCTAATGAAGACGCTAGTACAGCGATGGTACCGCGTTTGAGATAATGTGAATGTAAACGTATGTGAATGTAAACGTTTGAGATTCGAGACGAGACTCGATTAATATTGAGATCCCCATGGACAAGCCTAATGGAGACGCTAGTACAGGATGGTGCCGCGTTTGAGAGAATATGGCAATCAGGGTGCCGATAAATACCTTTCTGTAGGTTTGGGACGATGAAGAGCATGGCTGGATACCACTATGTTACTTGAGTAGAACACTAGAGAGATTAGTGGGTCTCAAAACGTGAAACTGTCCGGCATGACGGCTTTGCGCCATGCGGCGGGAAAGCGGAGTGCCCTTGGCGCGACTTACATGTGCGAGGGTCGAGAGACTACTTTGAACGTGGGAATTAGATCAACTTGAAGAAGTTGTAAACGACCCTTTGTCACCGCCCCTTCTGGCGGTACATCTACATCGCTCCGGACGTAGAAAGGGCAATAATGTAAATTGAGTCCTAATATAAACACTAGTAACATTCTAGTCATCTAATGATAATTAATAAATTAAAACTTTAAGAAGCATCTTTCTTCATAAAACTTATTTACTTAATTGCCAAATAACCTACAGCATAAAAAAAATAAATAGTTATAATTAATTACTCTTTTTATTTTAAAAAATACAAGCCTAATTTTTATTAAAATCATTATTACTTAGTGTAACATATAGCATAGCAATAATTATTATTAAATTTGCAAACTGTCCTAAACACACATCTTTTACTCATAACGGTGATATTTTATCGCAGCTATCCGGATTTTATATAAAACAGACTAAATTAAAATTTCGTTTTAATCACTATTATATGATTTTAATATCATATTTTATAGGTAAATGTCTGGAAAATAATTAACTTGAAAGAAAATATCTGAATATCCTATGCTAATAATACAAACCCGCCATAAATTTTGCCTCCTAATGGCAGATGGGCGGAGCTAAATTGCTGCTTGTCGCCACTGTCTTGTATAAAGTCACTATACGCCTGGGTACAGCGGGAAGCACTATGATTGGTCGGAGGCCTTTCGAGGACGCTTTATTTTTAGCTTTCTAGACTAGTTGATGCAGTGGATAAACGTTGTAAACGAGAGATGGCGTTAGTAGTATCGCCATGGATTTTAATTTCTTGGAATACGAGGACAGTGGCATGGAATGTAAAAATTGTACGACATTAAATCGTTAGATTTGAAAGCGTGTTCAAAATGGTTTTTGAACACCGGGATACCATGACTAGACCTCTTATCATTTATATAATAACAGAAGGGCCTGGGTTCATCCTTCAGCTTTAAAGCTAGAAAGTCTCTTACATTCAGCACGCAAATGAGAAATCATTGCATAATTTGCATCTGTTGGGCTCGCAAGATACATGCTTTTTCTCTTGAGTCAGATGACGGAACTTAAAGAAAACCACGTAGGGAAGATAGATGTTCTAAATTGTTTCAGAGGAACAAAGTATGCTATACCTGTGGCTAGCACCTCTTACAAAAATTTTCTCTACTTGGAAGTCTTACATCGTATTTAAGTATTCATGCCAATTAACTAATGATAAATAATCCTTAAGAGCTCTAAAATTGTCATTTCTAAAATCATAGTAACTCATTATACAACCGATTATTAGTATTGTTTGCACTAGACACCGGTATTAAACACTCATATGCTACATGGTGCACATTACCATCCAATACACAATCAGCCGCCTGCCTAATATTTAGCTGAGCAACACTAGAAAATACTAAATTTAAATAAGTATTCCTTATGGTATATCGTTATTCTGGAACAGTTTCAGATAACAAAAAGCTTGTACAATTTCCAGGGCCGAATCATTCTTGGGGCATTGAACCAAAACTCCAAATTCATCATTTGACCAGCGTGCATTTGGTAAATTATAGTCCCCAAATATTTAAATGTTTTCAGAAGAATTACGCTGCCGAATATACTCCACAGAATCACAGTGCTGAGTGTAAGCGTCTCTGACCGATTAAGGTGGCAGATATATACCCCCCCCCCAGTCACAAACTGACCATGAATAAGAACTTCAATTGTAGTTGTATTTAACTCTTAATCTGAATTTGAGATAAAACTTGAATTCCACTGGATTCTAAACTATAATGATTAAAATTAATTCAGCAAGTCTGAAGTAATATCTCCAAACTGGTTATTGGCAACTCTCAATAAACAGCGTTGTATCGTTGGAAATACGGTAATATATCTGTCACTGCTCATTCGGATTTGCTAAGATGTGCCTTCATACATATCCTTGTTATCAGATAATTATTTCAAAGCACACATGTTGTTCTTTACTAAAATTCCAGGTTTCACGACCCTAAAAAGTTTACATGGATCTTTTCGTTTTCAACATGGCATTTATGCTTGTCTGAATGTGTATTTGTTTCCATGATTACCATGTATACGTTCTTAATTAGAAATTATCAAGTTTCACTATTTTCCTAAACATTCTCATTTTTCTTTTTATAACGTTGAATTTTCCACATAGAATTTCATCTGTAATACGCCCAATATTATTTTTCAGTTGCCTTTTGTGTGATTTGAATTTTACAATCTTTATTGGCCGGTCTCTGGCTCTTTCGTCGGTAAGTATAAAGCAGAAAAAGCATCCTGAATACAGTCCACACAAGTTTTATTCTATCGATTTAAAAGTGTGGTTTGTTATACCAATATTTTTACCGAGAGAGGCAAATGAGTTTTTCATAAAAATGGCTTTATCCCTATTATTGAAGTGACAACTTCTTTTGGGATGCTGTACCTGGAGAGTAAACTGGTAAACGTATTACACGAACGTCCAGCGCGAACGGGAACAGAAGTAGGGGGGATGAGATATTGCGTTAAGCACACTATCCGGCCAGGTGCTAGAAAGAGATCGAGCAACCCTGCGCACTCTCTACATAGTCATTACATCTCGTTTGTTTCAGTACTGATCTCATAGAGGGCGTAAAGCTGAACAGAAAGAGAATACTGCCACTATAGCCATATTGTCGAGCTGAACAGAAACCGAGAATACTAGCTCTATCGCCATCAGTCTTATTATTAATAGCATTTTGTACGGATGAGCGGATGAAGTTTTACTTCTGGTGTGTCCTCCACAAGAGCACACATTTTTTTACTTTTATCTCGAATGATATGGACTTTGTCGTTAAGTTCAACAGCATTTCAGGAAGCTTATGATAAACAAATATTGCCTTTTTGCGTAATGAATTAGATATTAGTAAATTAATAATATAAAACGCTTCTTCGACTATCTTTTCATACGTATTATTTATTGGCAAAATATGTTATTTGCGACTACAGGAACTCCACACGAGAAAACTAAACCCAACTGAGAAGAATATCTTAGTTAAACCTCTAAATCAACCGCCAGACAGTAAAATTCAGACGTCTATGTATATGCTGAATAAATATTACTTGTAAAATCAGCCAGCTCTAGAACCTTTCGCAATATTCTTTATTTTACCTTTCTTTTTATTTTTAAAAATATGACTTATTTACATGTTCGTCTCATCCGTATACGTGTTTTACGCTCCCATAAATTATACGATTCTCACCCTCTGATAAGATTACTTTTTACGATTGTGGATTCGGCGTCAACTGCACTGACACTCGTTTCGCATAGTCTTTTTATCACTTTTGTACACTTCAATTAAGACATACTCTTTGATAAATATGATGAATTTTAAAGTCTCTATTTTATTCACATTACTTTTTACATGTTAACACCAAGAATTAATATGAAATGAAAATACAATTGAAGCATTATATTATAGGTCACTAAAATAGCGAGTAATCTCGCTTAATATGGCTTTATGGAAATCCATCACAATTGCAATTTATAACTGGCCGCCTGAACAACATAATTTTGACCAGGAAATTGATTGCAAAATACTAATAGGCATAATAAGTAAATAGAGCCCTTGTATTATTTTCAAAATATGAAATGCACATAGGTTCTAAAGCAATTTCGACCATTTTTACATGTAAATCTCCATAAGTAATTCTAAGGTCCATCGTGGCCATTTTTGCTCCCAAGTCGGCGACTTGACCTATGGCATATTTTAGGGCGTGGCACCCAGACGGCGGCTTGGCTCCATCCCCAGGACTGAGGGGAGCGTAGCTTATGAATCTCGCCCTTTGATTGGCTAGAGGATTTCAACCTAGATCATTATCACGGTTAATAAGATTTCGGCGACTTGCGGGCTAATAGGATGTAGCAGTCTATAAATAAATTATATCAACCACAACGACTTCTTGTTTACGATGGATAAAACTAATAATAATAACATATTTTTGTAGCATTTTGATGGAAATAAGTAGATATATTAAGACAGTTCTGCGCCCTCCGCCACGGAGGAGGGTGCGCAGTAGCAAACATCGTCGAGCTGAGCTATAGCATATTTTAGGGCGTGGCTTAAACAGCTTTTTAGGCAGCTTAAACAGCCCATAAGACAGCCTAGACAGGTCCGGAGCGCCGGATGGTCGATATTGCTGTAGAACATAGGTTGCTTATCTACTGTAATTCTCAAAAGTATTTTATATTTGGATTATATCATGTTTAATTAGACTTAGTGTGATTTCGGTTAATTATCCCCATTATAGCTACCAAAAAGCCTTTGATATAAGT
>JAEQML010080633.1:0-11524 GCA_016904865.1 Pissodes strobi | reverse complement strand
TAACGTTTCGACAACAATTTGCCTTTCTCAAATGTAACTAAAAATAAAAATCGATTGTTTTTGAATTTGAGGGTATAATGTCAATTAATAATAAGTTACCCTAATCGTAGGCTAGTATTAGCATCAAATATTGCCAGTAATGACATTGTCACAAACAGATATTGAACATGTAAATGGTATAAATCGAAACATTTAAGGTTTTGGGACAAATATGTGTGCACAGTCACAGAAAGTTATAAAACTGAAAAACATATTTTATGGTTATTGATTTCATTCTTATCGTATGTGGAATGTATATTTTTTCGTATAGCAATAGATGCTAGAATTTCTCTATTTTTTAAATTGTTTTCAGGGGTGATTATTTTGATATTATTATAACTAAACGTGTGATTCTTTGACGTTTCATGTCGCGTGAGCGCGGTTGCATTTTTGTGTCGTACCTATGACTTTTCAATCTATTCTCCAGATATTGGCTGGTTTGTTCCATATAGACCCCGTTACCAGAGTACAAATAATATCGAGTAGATCCACTCAGCAAAAATCGTTTGATGTTTTTGCATCAAACGCAGAAGCCGCAGCACGGTAAAAAATAAGTTTGTACTCTACCTGCAGCAGCGAGCAGTCTATGGGGAGAGATTCAAAAAGTATTCGCTGATGCGCTTTCTTCGGTTATTATATGGCAACGCTTCGCGAAAGTACACAATCTCAGAGCGCTTGCACATTCTCTGTCTCTCGTAGCAGGGCCATCGGTGGCCATGAACCAGATTGATCCGGATTCGCCCCGTCGCCGTCGCCAAACGCCGTCGGCGAAATTGGAAATTTGTCTCCAGTGAACCTACCGTACACTTATTTATACCGTGCCGTTACAGTGGCATTATACAAGACAGTGGCGACAATAGATCTAAGCCCCGCCCATCCGCCATTAATTATCAAAATTTAGCCGCTAGAATACGGATTTTATATGGACACCGATATTGAATTTTATTTTATGGTTGTAAATCAGTTACAAAAGGTAATTTTAATGCTTAATACGACATACATAACCATTAATTGAACTATCAAAAAATAGTTTTCTTTGGTAATTTAAATGATACATTTTTAAATTATTTGCAAATTAAGGCTGTGTCTCAGGCTTTGTTATAGACAATTTAAATACATCTTAAAAGCATCCAAATAACTTAACCTCATTATAAAAATAGTTAAAGACAAAGAAAATAATTTGATTTAAGTAAAAAAAAAACAAATTTTGTATTCATTTAATACCTAATTGAAACTTTTAATGTTTGTGATTGGTTAAGTTTTGACCCAAAATTCTATACTATTACATATTTTTATTACTGGGAAGGAAGGGAGGGATAAAATAATAAAGAACACAAGATAAAGCATAAATATACATAATTTATTAATAACTTCTGAATCTTTGTGGCGGGTTCATATTTTCGACACTTTGCGTTTTCGGGTACTTCGCCACGGGGGATTGAGAAGGGGGTTTGAAAACGTAACACGTTGTTCTAGCCCCTTTTAAACCCTCGCTTGGTAGCGAAATAATAAAGAAACTGTAAGTATGTAATTTATTAATGTCAAAACTATAAATCATTCACACCAATAGGGCAATATTACATATTGAAATGCAAAAGATGTTAAAAATAAGTGTGGCAATAGCACTTGATTTACTACTTTAAATTATCTTTATTAAAAACAAATGGTAATAGGTAATCCTCATATAGAAACATAGCATGACATGTAAAATAACAATTAGGCATACATTTAAAGTTTTTTTAAAATGAGCACCGAACATTAACTATACGATAGAAGGACCACTCAACCACGGCGGCTTTGATGTGCTTGTTCAGCGAGCGCTACAAAGGAATCGTACTGTGTTGCTTGGTTGCTGGAGTAACGATTGGCGGACTCTCGCCGCACACAGGTTGAATTTCAATAAAATCTGCCCAGTAACGATATTTTCGTTTGCGGTATTTTTAATGAAATTTATAACGAAATTGTTTATAACACTCTAGTTCCCCAGTTGGCTTTGAAAAAAACAATTGATATCTTTTGAATCGTTTGCAGCGCCCTGTCAAACTTACGCTATAGTTTTTTATTAACGTAATTATTTTCACCAAATAAATGTTTTGATAAAGTTTATATTCAACTGGCTGTTTCAAAAATCTATTATCGTTTTTAATTAGTTATTGATAACAATACTCAAGGTATGTAATAATTAATATTTAAAAGATTTCGATTTTTCTGCTTATTGCATAACGCTGGTGACCTAAAATGAAAAAGATTGATATATTTATCAAATCACAATTACAAGTTCGTAATATAATAATTTTTTTTTGTTAATGATTCCACCATATTTCTGATTACACATATACGGTAATATGTACAGGGTGTCCCATTTTCGATGATATTACGGGGTATCTCACTTACGAGTAAAGATAGAGAGTTGCGGTTTTCGCAATACTGCGCTACTTTTTTGTGAAAAGAACGATGGTATAAACAAAATTTTCATAGCCCGCTTCAGTTCTGAGATACAGGGCGAAATTGAAAATAATGCATTTTGGGACCCCCCTCGTATCTCCGTTATCCTTTAACATATCGCAAAGCTAAAAACTTGCTCTTATATACTTTTTTACGTAGAACTCAGTGGCGGAGTCAGATTTTTGCTATGAGCTGTCAATTTTTAGCTATAAATCAAACTTATGTTTTTTTAAATGGAACACCCTGTATATTTTTCTTTCGTTTGAATGGAAATTTTATAAGCTTTTCAAAAATATATAATACATGATATGTATTTTAAATATTAAGCCTTAAATTCATAATTTCACAAAATGTATCTCTATAAGACACTCTTGATGAGTATAGTATAAGCATTATCTTTTAAACAACGTTATAAGTATTAGTAGGCAGAGATTATCAGAGCAATGGAATGATCATTTTTTTATTGGCAAGACCTGTCAGTGGCAAAATTTATATTTTCTGTGTAATATTGTATCGTTTACGATGGTTGAAAACGAAAATTATGAATATTTTGAAAAATATGACATGTTAGTCTGCTTTATACAGAGCAATGAAAACTCCCGTGAAGCTTCTCAACTATTATTCATTATGTTTGTTTGAATATTTATTTACCTTTTGACTTATTTGGGATTATTTTTTATTTAAGTATCATTTTAATTTATGGATATTCTGAAAGAAGACAACCTGCTCATTTAATGTTATCCGGAATAAAGTGAACATGGAACGTTTATCCGGCCCCTACCAAAAACGTATCATAAGGAAAATCGCGGTAAGGGCGGAGGCAACGTTCCTTGTTCTACCAATTTTTTTCTTTATTCCGGAAAACATTAAAAGATCAGGATGCCTTCTTTCGGAATATCTATAAATTAAAATGATACTTAAAAAAATAAACCCAAATAAGTCAAAAGGTAAATAAATATTCAAACAAACTTATTGGAATATAGCTGAGAAGCTTCACAGAAGTTTTCATTGCTCTGTATAAAGAAGACTAACATGCCATATTTTTCAAAATATTGATAATTTTCATTTTGAGCCATCGTAAAAAATACAATATTACACAGAAAATATAAATTTTGCCACTGAAAGGTCTTGCTAATACAAAATTACCATTCCATTGTTATTAATAGTCTCTGCCTGCTAATACTTATACCGTTGTTTAAAAGAAAATGCTTATACTGTACTCATCAAGAGTGTCGTAGAGACACATTTTGTGAAAGTATGGATTTTAGGCTTATTATTTATAATACATATCATGTATTATATATTTTTTTATTACGCATGCATCATAATCAACGATTATCGCACGCTGCAGCGTGCTTAAAATGATGTTTATCATGCGCCTACCTTTTTAAAGGTTGCTATAGAAACATTTGATCATGTCAAATGTGACAGATTAATATATTCGTCAATATATCCCTTAAGTTTAATATTTAAAACATTTTTGAGATTATGATGCATTCGTAATAAAAAATAGCGTATGATATACGTGTATAAGAGACCTTTAAAGCCCTTGCGACTTACAAAACACTCCGCTGCGCGTCGTGTTTTGAAATATGTCGCGCGTGCTTTAAAGGCCCTCTTATACACTTATATCATAATATACTATTATAAAGCTTATAAAATTTCCATTTTAACGAAAGAAAAATATACAGGGCGTTACATTAAAAAAAATACAAGAGTGTCATATCGAGACACATTTTGTGAAATTATTAATTTTAGGCTTATTATTTAAAATACATATAATGTATTATACATTTTTATAAAGCTTATAACATTTCCAATCAAATGAAAGAAAAATATACAGGGTGTTTCATTTAAAAAAACATAAGTTTGATTTATAGCTAAAAATTGACAGCTCACAGCAAAAATCTGATCATGCCACTGGATTCTACGTCAAAAACTGTATAAGAGCAATTTTTTAACTTTGCGATATGTTAAAGGATAACGGAGATACGACGGGGGTCCCAAAATGCATTATTTTAAATTTCGCCCTGTATCTCAGAAACGAAGCGGGCTATGAATATTTTGTTAATACCATCGTTATTTTCACAAAAAAGTAGCACAGTATTGCGAAAACCGCAACTCTCTATCTTCACTCGTAAGTGAGATACCCCGTAATATCATCGAAAATGGGACACCCTGTACATTACGATTCTGACAAAAGAGAGGAAGAAGAAAATCTTGCTCGAATTTGCTCTAATTTGATATATTTCATTACATTTTGCTGTATATTTATTAAAATACTTATTTTATAATTGCATACATTCGTAAAAATATCCGAAAAATTACCTAATTTACTATTTCAATAATTGGGATGACTGTTATTTTTACTTTTAGTGATTAAGGAAGAGTAAATTAGTAATTTATTTTTTATTTATGAAAAAAGCTTGTTCTAATCATACAAGAATAAATCTTTCATTATTTTTTATTTCTGTGCTTCAGATCGAAGTTATTTAACTATAACGTATAAGCAATTGTTTGAAATACTTCAACGCTTTCATGATCAAAGTAATAATGCAAAGTTTCTTAAATTGAAATTAAAAATATCTGAATTAACAGGATAAAAAAAAATAAAAATTTACTTACAACTGTTGTAAAATTTTAAATATATAATATTGAGAAACGACGCAATTCGGTGAATGTAGTGAGAGGTCCAACAGAGAAGTAATCGATTATTGAAAATAATCGATATAATCGAGTCGTCAAAATAAGCAATTAATCAAAATAATTGATATAATCGATTAATTGAAATAATCGACTAATCGATAATTTCTTAGAAGTTAATCGATTAATCGATTATTTTACCCACCCCTAATCTGAAAATATTGTAGTAAGTGAAACTGAAGCTGAAACTTCGGTAGAATCATTATTGCACCATACTGACGCAAGACTGATGTTATTACAAAAAGAGGTAATGATATTTTGGCTGAATCAGCAGATAAAATTTGTAATTTAGTTTTAATTTGTAAATATGACTTTAAAGTACCTCGAGACAGTCAGAATATAAGCAAGTGTTTTTGACCAGCTGCACTAATGCTTCTATATTTTTTACTAGTTTGGTAACTATTAGATAATTTTTTTAAAATAGCGATAACTGTGAAATACTTGTATGGCAAAATTGCAGGCCCTCATCAACGCGTTTCTGTCATCCAATTAACCTTCATTCAGCTCATGGGACCCCTGAATTAACCGTTGCAAAAATACAACATTTAGATCATGAAATTAAAAATTAAAAACGTTTTTTTTTTTTATAACGACAGAGCCCTTAATTTTCAGAATGATTTTTTAAAACGGTTTAAGAACATATAAATATTTTTTATACATGATTTTTATCGTTAGTGATAATTAATATACCATATATATAAATATAGATAATCCTAAAATTCAACAATAAATCATCCTTGTCTAAAACACGATAATTTAAACTTGTAATGCTTAATAAATTGTATGTATTATTTCTGGTAAACCTTATTATGGCCAGCTTTCCTAGAAATTCGACCAGTATTAAAGGTCGCCTGCCAATATCCTGCTAGTTTTCGCGCGGAGAAGGAGGCACACCGTTGACGAGCCGCCGCACAGTGGATCGAGGTATAGGAAAATAGGGACATTAACTATAACTTTGCAACAAAAAGACCGATTTTAATAATTTGGGCCAATTTGGAAAGAAAACATTTTACAATAAAATAAACTTTAACATTAACTAAAAATTCAAATTGGCGGACAATTTTTAATTACAGGCATTGATTAACCCAATGCAACTACAAGTTTGACTTTGCGAATTTTGGCTCCTTTAAGGAAAAAACAATATGAAAATCATAATTAATTATGAAATTTAACATTTAGTCAAAACAATAAATGTGAACCGTTTATAAATACAGTGTGTCGCATTTTCATGACTAGTTTTTAAAGAGCTATCGAATGAGGCTAATTTCAACTTTGACAGGAACTGTCAAATTTTAACATTTGACATTAAACTGAAATTTGACATCATTAGATAGCTTGAACCATTTTGCTATAATTTAAACCGTTTGAATTTTGAGAAAATTTAGAGTTCGAAAATGGCACTTTTTCAACTGTCAATATTTCATAAACAGTTGAAGATAAGTACAGAACGTTATATACAAAAAATATTTAGTATTTTCAGAGGAATCCCAATATTCGATAATATATGGGGTGTTCCATTTATAAAAAGATGACTTTGTTTGTTATGGTATGGGATACACTGTACTTAAAATTTTCAGTGCAAAAAATGAGCAGATGAAAATACTAATCGACCGAACGTTTTTTCGACAAAAAAGTACCGAGTGTTTTTTTATCTTTGATATCATTTTAATCAGCTGTAACCTTTTTGTTTTTAAATTAGATATCAAAATTAAACAAAAATCATTTTGTATAGTTAACTAGCAAGTTTTTGTCTGTTTTAAAAATAAGACAAATCACTAACGTATAAAGCATACCCTATACCTAGGTTTAACTGTTTGCGAGAAAATGGGGTCAACAAATGCAACACCTAAACGATATTTTATTTATTTGTTTTTTTAAATAATGTGTTATTTTGTCGTTAGTCGTTAGTCTTTGCTTTATTTTTAAAAAGAAAAAAACCCGTTTCATTTTGATATCTGTAAAAACAGAGAAGAACAAATGCAACACCTAAACGATATTTTATTTATTTGTTTTTTAAATAATGTGTTATTTTGTCGTTAGTCGTTAGTCTTTGCTTTATTTTTAAAAAGAAAAAAACCCGTTTCATTTTGATATCTGTAAAAACAGAGAAGTTACAGATGATCAAAATTTGTATTTCTTGTATGTTTTGACGCCATTTTCTCGGAAATAGTTGAAGATATGTATATAAAATATATACTTGAAATTTTATGTGGAATCAAAATATCCAAAAATATATATAGGGCTTTCCATTTAAAAAAATATAAGTTAGGTTAATATTTTGAAAAACCGCTAGTGTTTTATTTTATTTTTAAAACAGAAAAAAAACTTACTATGGAACTATACAAAATGATTTTTGTTTCATTTTAATATCTCAATCTCAACCTCAAGTTTAAAAAATAAAAGGTGACAGGTGATCAAAATGATATCAAAGATAAAAAAAAAACAGGTACCTGATTTTTAAATGCATTTATTTGAAACTTTTACAAAGTTTCTTTGCCTATTTATTCTTAACTCTTACTAATAATTAAAATATAGTTTTTCTACAACATAATGTTAAAAAAACATAACATTTTTACATTGTTATTGATACGTAAAGCAGGTTTTTTTTTCACCTGCGAAAAAATTTTATTTTTTACATGTGAAAAAACATTACCATGGTCAATTATTTTCTTGATAGTATAATACCTATTTTTTTATTGGCAAAGATTTTTCCATAGTTTCGCATGGCACATGCAATGGCTAGGCTACTGGTGTTCATCTTTCAATTAATAAGTAGTTCAAATTACTACCTACTACTTTTACCTTGAAAAAAATTGGGTTTTAACAGTTGTTGTAAAAAAAAAATTGTTTGTATTTCGTGACAAAATCAGTATTTTATGGCACATTCGATTACATTTTATGCCTCGCCCTAATATCGGTCTCGGTCAATGTGCCAATGAGAAATAACTGATTTTGCGCACTTAATACAAAAATAACTATTTCCTTATTTTGTTACCATAAATTATTATAGTTAACACAAAATGTAAATATTATGCGATGGGGCAAAAGTTCATTTATCATAATATAGCGTGTTAAAATTATTCAGAATTAGGTTCGATTAGTAAAAGTTGGATAGCTTCTGAGGACATTTCAATATTTTTTTAGGAGAATTCATAGTTATTCTTAATATGGAAATTACTGGATCACTGGAAATTAAAAGTTTATTTATTTTGGAAACGACTAATAATTTCTGCCAATGCATCACTTCACAAATTAATCTATTTACGCTAAAGTTGCGCCTAGTTGCAAATAACTTTTAAATGATTATTTTAACTACGTTGGGGTTTGGAACCTTCGGCAACATGCACTAAAACAGAGTTTTATCCACAATACCGAAACAGAATATTTGCACTCGACGCGCGTTTCGCTAACCATGTTAGCATCATCAGGAGATGATTAAAACTGGAGTTTTAATCATCTCCTGATGATGCTAACATGGTTAGCGAAACGCGCGTCGAGTGCAAATATTCTGTTTCGGTATTGTGGATAAAACTTTGTTTTAATGATTATTTTGTAAAACAGTTAGTCTTTAAGAAAAATATGTAAGCAGGTTGTACATACTTAAACATTTTTACTTAAGTCAACATAAATTATTTTATTTTTTCTTTTTACATAGTCAAAACAAGAAACAATAAATCAATTTAATATTAATAGCCGCACGTTTCATATATTTTTTTTAGTTTAAGTAGTCAATCTATTTTACAGATATTTGCATCAAAGTTTCGAAATCAAATCAAAAAGCAACGAAATTTTTTTTTTTCGATTTCCATATTTAACCCATAAAATTAATAGAAGAAAACTGTTCACAAAACAGACTTCTTTCACTCAACCCGAGAACAAAAAAAAACTGTGTTGTATGTATTTTGTAATAATGGAAACTATGTACAATCATGATGTAAAATGAAAATCCGGAAATAGGTACTTAGAAAAAGTGAACAAATGCATGGCTTCGGTCTACTGTGCGCCGCGCCGCGCCGCGGAGAGTGAACCTTTTTATTGTATAGTAAATGTTCGGTGACATGAGCCTAAACTAAAAAAATTATAGAGGCTTCATTACTGAGTTGTCTTTGCGAGTTGAAAAAACAAAAGTTTTTACCTTTGTCATAATTTAGAGATAATTAGTAATAAACTTACCTTAAAGAAATATTGGCATATCTGTGCCTCTCTTTCTCTCACTAGCTATTTTTAATATAAATTCTACATAACGAGTAATCACTTTATTTCTTATATTATGACAGTCTGAGATGGTACTATCAATGAGTCTAATTTTTTCAGTAATTTTTTTTTAATCGATAATTTCATAATGTTGTGTAAAGACACTTTCTATTTCAATAATTAAAAGTACAGGTCCACTATAAAAAAAAGTCTAGATTCTATATGATTTCGAAAGAGTAAATTTAGTAAAACTTTTGTACACAGTGTCGGTACTTCCTAATTCTGCTATGCAATTTCCACATGTTTTTGATTGTTTTTTAATGGAGTTTACTATATAGCCAGCATTATTAGTTTCACTGATGTTTAAGTTAAAATTGCAAGGTAAATGTTCAGAGCAACTGTTTCATACGTAGTTTCAGTGTTCGACTCAATACTCTCGAAAAAAATGACAAATATTACAGAATATAATAATAACTGACAACTGACAAACATCTAGCAAAATACGAAATATTTCAAGAACTATTTGAGTAGTCAATCAGATAACTAATCTGAGACGTACCTACTTACATCGCTTTAAACTTTTATAATTAAAAGTGTGCAGGTATGTGTAAATAACAGTTACATGTAAGTTAAATGTTAATATACAAATAAATTAAAATAAATCAATACACTAGTCAGAATATTATTTTAATAGCATCATAATAATAGATTTGTTTGCCTGAAGAGAAAACAACGCAAAGGCCGTGTACTATTTTTTGGCATGCTTACTGCTATTAGTAGACAATGATGACTTTTATATATACATTTACTTGAAACTATAAGTTTTAAACAACAATATGCAGTAGTCATTTCATTTCTCAGGTTTGTACACAAATACGATAGAGGTTTCTTAACAGCCACACCATGATCCTCGCCAAGAGCGCAAGGTAAACTGAGGTAAACTCACTTTATTAAAAGTTCCCATGTTCCAAATTACAAAATAGTTCAATAGCCAGATAATACACAGTCCACATGGACTAAAGTTCTCAAACGAATTGATGAAATTAAGCCAAAAATGCAAAAAATACTTTAGCTGCAAAGCTGCCATATAAAATTCATGTAAAACACAAACGTAAACTTAGGAAATTTTATGATTAATGGCGCAGCCAATCAAAATACTGACCACGCAATGTCTCCACTGTACCTATAAGGGCACTGTAGACCCCGTTATATTCGTTGCAAGGAATCTCGTAAATTACGTTGCTCCTTTTGTTTTTTTGGAGTTTTAGTCTTTAGATTCGAGAAATTACTTGCCAACAACTTTTGTGCCTTTTGGCTGGTATTTATGTTATATTTGTTAATAAGTTTTTGCAATCGTTGAGATAATCCATTGGTAAATGGTTGGGAAATGTATTTTTTATTGTTAACTTTCCCAACTTGTGAGTTTATATTTGTAGAATTATAGAATTTATATATTCGTTGTTGAAATATCGTGTCTATTAGTTTTATAGTCATTAATTAGTAGTGCGTCTTTTGATTTTTGTATCGCATCGGTCCTGAATTTGCGGTCTGAAAGTATAATTGCGCAGTCTGCTAGACCTATAATAACAGATTTTTTTGGGAAATAGACTGGTGTGAGTTAAAATTCAAATATCTGGCAGGCCAGGTTTGCTTTGTATACTATTCTGTTTCTATGTTGTTGTTCTTGTGATGTATCGTTACGTCCAAAAAACAAATTTTATTGTTTTTTTTTCTATTTCACTGGTAAATTGTAATTTATTGTGATATGCATTAAAATTTATTAAGATAATATTTAATTGTTCTTAGGAGACTACGGTATATGCAATCATCCACAAACCGGTAAAAAGGGCACTTTGAAATTAAGTTTTTCAATTACCGTGGACTCGAGGTCTTCCATTACCAGTTGGATGGAGGAGTTATTCAGCTTTACAAGCCACGCGTTCACACGAATCAATTGTCCATTCAGCAGATTCAGCATTACACTATATTTACATTTCTAGCAATTTCATTATTAGAACATATGATTTGTAATATTAAAATTTAGTGGAATTAGCTCTGAATTGTAACAGTCGAATCTCTAAAGAGAAAAGTAATGTTTTTTAAAAAGAATTTTCCTTGAAAATAATATTTAACTTATATAAAT
>JAEQML010080632.1:0-11376 GCA_016904865.1 Pissodes strobi | reverse complement strand
TGGTGATATGCCCCGCCTACCATTGTTCGGACAATGGAGGAGGGGCATATCACCAGACTAGTCCTGACGCCTCGGTCCACTTTTGTTAGCTAGTGGATTTCTGCGCTCGTGTTAACTTGAGGAGTATTGTTTTTGAAAGTATTGCCAAAAGGGCATTGGCAAATGATCTATTTACACTATATTTACATTATTTACATATATACAAATACACAAGAGATGAATTATGAAACTTTTAAGGTGGTTGTAATTCTTTATAAAAGAGCGTTGTTTTATGATAAATTGGCCCATACTTTGGCCTGTTTTGCGGGTTATACCTTGTGTCTGCGATATGCGCTGTCAATGGCGATCCTCTAATGCCAGACTCGAAGAACTTGCTTGCTACCTTGTCAATGTATTGATCGATATACTCGACTTTGGTCATCGCATGCAGATCTTCGGTCCTGACACGGTCGAAGACCGTCAGAGACAGCGCAGATCTTAGGTACTTGTTTTGTATAGTTTGAATACTTTTTATATGGCAGTTTGCCGCAGAGCACCAAACTGGGGCTCCATACAATAGTGCCGGTCTTACTATTGATTTGTATACTGTAAGTTTATTTGCTGGGCTAAGATAAGATCTCGTAGCGACCAGCAGATCCAAACTTTTGCGTATTACCACGTTCTTTGATCTTATCGCTGCAATATGTTTAGAAAAATTCAGCTTTTTGTCGAAGACTATGCCTAAGTATTTTACGCTATCACTCGGCGTGATTTCGGTATCGTTTATTACGATCGGAGTGATTTCAGTGTCTTTTCTTCTTCGAGTAAAGATACCAGGCTCAGTCTTCGACGCGTTTAGGCTGATTTTCCAGTTGTTAAAATATGGTAAAATGCGCTCGATATGCCCTGCTAAGTTGTCTCTTGCAACTTGAGCTATCGTCGATTGTGAAAATATCACATTATCGTCTGCGTAGAAAGCGCAAGAACTAGAGGGATGAGACGGATAGTCAGCTATATAATGACTAAAGAGCTGAGGTGAAAGTACTGTTCCCTGTGGCACACCCGCTTTGATGTGCCTTACAGTGGACACGGAGCTCTGGATCCGTACAGAGAAGGTGCGCTCTTTCAAATATGACACGATGAGGGCTCCTATATGAAGAGGGAGGCTATGTGTTACAAATAATTTGTAAAGTAATCCATCGTGCCATACTCGATCGAACGCTTTCTCTATGTCAAGAAGCAACAGCGCAGTGTGCTTGCCTTCGTTAAAGCCATTATAGATTTCATGCGCTATTTTCGCCGCAAGCATGGTAGTACTGTGCCCACGGCGAAATCCGAACTGTTCGGGCGGCAGAATGTGTAGGCCTTCCACTGCGTCGTTGATTCTCGGCAAGAGAAGTTTCTCTGTAACTTTTTCGAGAGTGTTCAAAAGTGAGATGGGGCGATACGATGCCGGGAGCCTCGTATCTTTGTTGGGCTTAGCGAACAGTACGATTACGGCTCTTTTCCAGGGAGAAGGAAAGTGCTGAAGGCGGATAATTGCATTGGCAATATGCATGAGGTGTATGATGGCTTTATTCGGTAGATTCTTTAAAAGAATGTACGGAATGCCATCGGGGCCGGGAGTTTTATTCTTAGGCAGACGACAGAGAGTTTGCGAATCTCATTCGGCGTAATGAGGAGCTTTTCTAGCGTTGAAGGTGAAATAGGGTACTTCCTGTTCTTAAACAGGTTCACGGTGTTTGTTATCTGCTGATGGAAAGGTGTGACATCTGGCGTGTCTCCATAGACGCTCTCCAGGTGGTCCGCGAAGGCCTCCGCTTTCCCATGATTGTCAATTATGACGTTACCATGAGAGTGAATTTCAGGGAAATCCGCGGGGCCTCTTCGAACTCGCCTAGCGAGCTTCCAGAGAGAGCCGTCCTCTTGGCTTATTGTGTTAACGTATGTCATCCATCTCGCATTACGGAAGGTTCGGATTTGTACCCGGATCTCCTCCGTCAAGGCTGTGATTCGAAGTCGATCGATTCTAGCTCTGTTTCTCTGCCATCTCCTTCGAATACGGTTGCGAAAGGAGATTAAGTCAAGGATAGGGTCGGGAAGGTATTCCGTGAACGTTTGTCTTTCAACAACCGTGCACATTTCGTCTCTGACGTGCTGGAGGTTTGTAATAAGGGCTTGGACTTTACTTTCGAGTTCAGGGATGCTGTCAATTTGTCTAGGAACAACAGTCACTTCGTTCATTCTTTGTCTGAACACTCGCCAATTGAGATTATGGTATGATAATACCTTGTCCCGGGTGGGAGAGGGGCCGCCTCGTAGGCCGATCTCTATTGGCAAGTGATCGGAGTTGAGAATATTCAGCTCCCGAAGCCGAGTGTAGTTTGTAATTCCCTGAGAAACAGCAACATCCAAGAACGAGGGGGTGGGATAATTTGCCGGGTAATGTGTAGGATTTGGAGTGCGATGAAACACGATGTCCGGGTATGTTTCTACTATCCCGTATAGCAAACGACCCTTCCTGTTAGATCTGCCGCCCCAGTTGACGTGCATGGCATTCAAGTCCCCTAACAGGATAGATCTTTTGTTTACAGGAAGCAGATTCAAGAAGTCTTCTTCTAAGAGGCGGAGACGCGGGTGTGCGTACCCGCCGATTACCCGCAGACCACTTGTCAGCTCGACGGCTACATGCTCAATGCGGGATTGTAGGTTTAATATTCGTTTATATAACAGTGATCTACGGATAAGACAGGCCACGCCCCCTCCCTGTCGATCGGGCCTATCAAATCTCTCTATTTTCCAATTAGTGAATTTTAACGCAAAATCTTGTTCGAGATTTGTCTCGTTCAAGAGTATGATATTTGCGTTAGAATGCTGAATATAATTCTTGAATTCCGCGAGCTTGGTTCGCAGACCATGACAGTTCCAGCTTACAATTTTTATATACATTAGATACTATACTTATTGATCTCTTCAGAGAAGAAACGCATCGATGCTTGGATAATCTGCATTTTATTCCCTCCGCAAGACTCCAGCACCAACGCGTACTCCTCTAAACAGAGAATAAGTTGTTCGATGTTTACTAAATGATTAATTCTATCGATTGCGTTTTGAAGAGATGTAAGATTATTTGTTATATTATTTACATTTTGAGTGTTTGATAAGTGATTATGAGAATTAATCTGACTTTGCCTGCTATTGCCACTAACCTGTCGCATATTTATGTCCTGTTGTTGCCTAGCGCCTTCGGTCAGCTTGGCTTGGCTGCCTCTAATCTGGGGGAAGTTTCTATCGAACTCTTGTTGTTCGCTTTCATCGGCTGCGTTTGGATTTCCCCGGTTTTGCCACGCTGGCCGGGCTGGTGGCGGAGCGGGCTTATAGATTTGCTGTTGTTTTGTAGCTTTCGGGGGTTGTAATTGTTCCAGCTTGTACAGGTACACGGGACACTCCGTGCTTATCGAGCGATGCTCGCCACTGCAGTTCGAGCATTTCACAAAATCTGCCGTGCAGTGTATGATTTCATGTGCCCGGCGCATTTTGAGCACGAAATCTGTCTCTTGCAATAGGTTCCTGAATGTCCGTGGGCCTGACACCTCTTACACTGCATGAGTGGTTTAGTGTTGCGCCTGTTTTCCCACGAGACACGTACGCTTAGAATAGTTCTAACTTTTGGTTTAGAAATTTTAGCGTAATGTTTGCCTCTAGGACGACTAAATATAGTGGCCTAAGTGTCTTCTTCATCTCGAAGATTGATTTAGCATGTAAGTCATACTCTTCTAGTAGTGCCTGCTTGATCTCTTCTTGCGTTACTTGCCCGTCGAGGCCTCTTAAGACGAAGGCATGAGTTTTTTGACTCTGGCGCGCGTAAGAGTGGTACTCTGTGCTTTCTCTTTCGAGGTACCTTTTTAACGTTTCCCAGTCTTTTTCGGCCTCACAGTATACGATGACCGAGTTTCGGGTGTATTTGAGGGCAAATTTCTAGATCTGCATGGCCCCGAGGTCGCTTCTAAGGGTGCTATGATCGACAGGTCTTCCTTTTATTACTATGGGCGGTGGCTGTGTCTTTTTACTTGCTAAGGGTGCTTTCGGTTTAGTCTTCGGTTTTGTTTTTGTTAAGATTTGCCGCTTAACTGGGACATTTGATGAAGCGATGCTGCTAGTTTCCTCGACTTCAGTATCTGATAGTGGTTGAAAACTATTGCTTGTGGGTATTGGGGGTGGCCCTCCCTTATCAAGTTTGATAACCCTGAAGTTCTTCTTAAAAGGTATGGTTTTAAAAGGCACCCTAAAGGTGTCCTTTTCGTTTTCGTGTATCAGGAGCCCAGGATCCGCGATAGACGAAGCCGGTTCCTGTTCGGTTCGGGCAGACGGATCTTCGTTGTGTATCGGCTCTCTATTTACATATTTTGTAGTTACTGTTTTTGTGTCTGCTTTTTCGGCGAGTTTTTGTTTTTTGGTGTTTACGTTCGTTTCCGGAGAGCTGTTGTTGCTTGGTGCGGGAATCTCTTTCTTTCTCCTTCCTGTATCGATTCTGGGTTAGTTTGGGTTAGTGCTGGCCGTTTACATAGGTTAATATGCTTTTCTCGAAAGTGTATTCTACACCTCGTTATTGCAGTTCTTAGGTTCTTGGCGTCAGATGCATCCGCCGAGCCTAATATTTGCAGTAAATGTGCACATGCTGTGCATGTCCCTTGGTTTATTTCTAGCTTAGGAATAATTCCGAGAGCGATAGTTCGGTCAAGGGGTCTGTCGGTGTCCGACTCTATGGACATTAACGACACATTGTCGTCATCCCTATTGTCCATTTCCGGTTAAAAACGGGGCTACGCCCCCGCACACTGAAAAATTACCACTTACGGTTCTATTCCTAGTCTATAATATCAATTATAAACTAGCGAAAATTGTGATTCTATGCCTAGAATTCGCGATTTGTAGAATATAAATTCACGCAGTGCTCTATTTGCCCGGAACACCAAACAGGTCCTATGCGAAACGAGATTCGAATAGGAATGTGGAGATATATGTGGTTGGATAAAAAAGAAAACTTGAAACGTAGAACAGTGTAGCAATACACACTACAAGTACCTAACGTCTTTTGGAATTGAATTTCTCACTTATAAATTGCACTTTTTCACCATTCCTGTATCAATATTTATCTATTCTTCAAGAGCAATTATTCAACAATTAATTTACATTTCAATTTAAAAAAAAACAACCATGATATTGTGGGTTAGTAGCTATGTACTTACCGGTCATAATCTTTAGAGCAAATTTGAAGAAAGATTTTCCGTCTCCAAACCTAGTTGAACAGGCACGATATGCGCAAGAAATACCCGGCATGATTATAGACTTATTCAGTTTGAAAATTTGGAAATTACGACACAATTCATAACTAAAACACACTTATCGGAATTCGTAACTGACGCGCTACGACAAAAGTCAGTTTGACGGATAGACACACTATTTCGCTCATGCGCAGAAAAATTTGGTCCCCCAGCTGTCGCTACTCGTTGGTTTGTTATACTCTGGCTAAATGCTGCGTGCCATAGGAGCTGGAGGCATCTGCTATTGAGGCATTTTTTTACGTGTTCTCTCATTTATTTGATTATTTTTTCATCTAAGTTGAGATCTCGTTTACCCTAACGGGACTGTTTTTAAACCGGTTTCCGGAAGTTTCCCAATGAGGGTTTAGAGTCAAAAATAGTTGGGTATTGTTTGGTGACTTTTTTCTTTTATCTTGGAATTCCCGGTACATTCTTACTGGGCAAAAGCTGAGATTTATTTCGTTTTTTACCAATCATTTTGAATTAGTGAGTTTTCGGCCACGGGGCGTTGTTTTTGAAAAGATAGGGGTATATTGGATTCTACCTGTCTTTCCTCCGAGGTTGAAGGTTTCCTCTTTGAAAAAAGTTGTTTCTGCTCTTGCGCCTTCTCCTCTCCAAGAGTGTTCATTAGATAACAAAAAAAAAACTTTCTAGACCTTCTGGAGTTAATTCGTTGCAAGCTTCGATGAGTTTTTTAAATTCATTATAGGACTATAGGTAAAAAAAACGCACCGATACTCTACGTTTGCTGTCGATACCTCCTTGTAAATTTCTTCTTTTGGTATTTCTTACGTCTCGGACTGATTTAAATTCAATTTGTTCGAAAGGATTTATTTTAATATTGTAGTCATTAAAATATTTTCCATCAGCAATTTAGCCGTAACATTCCAAATAACTTTGACCGTGCACTCTTCATATTACTCGCCGTTCTCTTCCGCATATTGTAGGTCCAGCTTTTTAAAATTGATGCAAGTTCGGATATTGGAATTGGAGTCGATTGGAGTCCGAGTATCTCGAACAAACGTGTACTTTTTTCGTCGCAAAATAACATAAACTGCCTCTAAATGCTGGTTTGGATTTTATTGTTTTTTGGTTCGGTTTTCGCTAAATTTTCATCGATTTCGTCTTCTTGAATTTCGCCAAAGCGATTCATATTGACGACTTTTGACAAATACTTTAAAAAACATCGGTTGCTACGGACTTTGGCGTACAATACAAACAAAACAGATCTTGTGTTGTCAAATAGTTATTTATGTACCAAGGGTATTAAGTAGATGTTTATGCCCTGAGGGCGACAATGTTACAAACC
Organism: Pissodes strobi; assembly: GCA_016904865.1. NCBI lineage: Eukaryota > Metazoa > Arthropoda > Insecta > Coleoptera > Curculionidae > Pissodes > Pissodes strobi. The sequence continues at coordinate 4,764 of JAEQML010080632.1, read as the reverse complement.
CGAGGGCCTCTGGCCAGAGGGTTTATAAGTCGCCCGAGGGCGTACACATCTATTAATACCCGTGGTGCATACAAACTTTTATGTCATACTAGTTCGTTATTGCATTCACAATATGTAAATATTTAAAAATTACGAATTCAATTTAATTATTTGAGTCCATAAAGTGTACTTTAGGCCCGCACGGGCCATAAAGTGAACTTTATGCCCGCACGGGCATAAAGTAATCCATTATGTAAATGGTATCTAAGGTATAAAAACACAATAATGTACTGGTATGACATAAATTATATTATTAGTTAGAAAAGTGGAAATACCACGTTACCCAGACAATGTATTTCCGCTGTAATATTTCGATAATACCACTTCTCTTATGGGAAAATTTGTGCATGAGTGAAATATTCGATATAATTTCTTACCTATTTGAATACCTGCTGCTACCTGGAGATAAAGATTTATTTTTCAAATATCATAGCATTGAAGTCTGATTTACTGATTCATCTGTATTTTCTGCTAATATTTACAAATTATGCTATTAGATTGTTGAAAGGTTGCAAATGGTGGAGCTTTATTTCAAGAATGATAATAACGCTAGAAGAACACGAAAACAGAGAGAAAAGGTTCAGAATGGTCGGAGGCTACCATCTGTACCAAATATAATTAATACGGAGAGGTTATTAAAAGAACCAACATCTCTAGTAAGTAGAAAAAGACGAAACAAAGAAACGAAGAAAATATTTTATTATATTGCTTTATTTTCAAGAAAATTAGACTGTGTCAGAGATATAAGGTATGCACTACGAAACAAGACAGTTAGTTATGGGACAGTTCGGTGAACTTTAAATCAATATGGATACCACGATTTTAAAATTAGTCCCGTTCAACAATTAAACGACGAAGAATACATGAATTTGTTCAAGTTTACGCCCATCGAGCGACATCTATCCTTAGGGGCGGATTGTCGCTCTCCCTTAGTAATGCCCTTGGTACATAAATAGCAATTTGCTACTGTAAATATGCTAAGTAAAACTAAAGTTTATAAAAAATAATATTGTCTCGAGTACTATTTGACCCTAATTTGAATAGCTTTTTGTGAATATTTACTTACTGAACACGTCAATAATTTGAAATTTTAATGTCGAACAATAATACATAAGAGTCAGTTACCGTCGACACAATTACTCGTGCCAAAGGATGTAGAGTTTTGGCTTAAGTATCTCTTTCTTTTTTCGACTTGTGACTATCTCCACGAAGCCAACTCTTGCCAAAGACTGAAGTTAGGTTTAGTTGATGAGCGGTTATTATTTTAATAATCGTGAAAGCTTCTGATAAATATATCTACTTAAATACTTACCGGTACTAGGATTAGTCAGTATTCTACTAAGTTTAAATTTCAAAGTTCGCACGAGTACCTATTATGAATGTTAATATAACCATATATAATAATTTTACTTAAGAAAGAGGGAAAGGAATGCAGATGCAGTCAATAAAACTATTGTCCTATTAATGGACGACAGTCTTATTGGCGATTTTAACGGTAAGCCCGTGCTATCTTTTTTCCTAACTGGCGCCACGAATATTAGTTTTTTAAGAATTAATTTTCGGAAACATTACAGAAATGCTTTTGCAAAAAGCTCATTACTGCGCACGTTTTATTTAGGCAAATTCCGCCAGAATTGGTTGAACTGATATCAGTATATTCTTACATTTGATAAATTATGATGTATAGATGCGATCCTTCTTACTGGAAATTTGCATTTATAAACAATACACAACACATAACTTTGTAAAAAATTTCAGCAGAAGCTCTCCAAAATGAAGCTAAGTGTAATGATCAAAATGGCTCAAAGTATAGTTAAAAGGTATATTGCATGCCCATAATGAGGGTCTGGTTGTGTCGATTTTGCAAATTTTCTTTTTTGACTATAGAATAGTTTAACTTAAAACATCGGAAGATCCCCACATTTGAGCCGAAAAAATGCCCTCAAAGTTCGAGTTTTGACACAAATTTCCAGTACCACTTCACGAAAGCACTATATATAGGCAATACACACCTGAAAAGGACACATTTGCATAGAACGAGAGGCCTCCGTTTTGCCCCGGTTCTAACTTCAAGCGACTTATAGCCCCATTATATAAAATTAAATTTTACCTATAAATATCCTTGTTTCTGTCATTTGTCACAATACTCATAATAGCCAAAACTTCAATTTTCCAGAAGACACACTGTTGCCATATTTATTCCTAAAACGTTTATTCTTGTTTCGTTAGCAATCCATTCGTAAAGTCAGTGTGCATTTGCATTCATTCACCTAAATAAAAGAAATATATAGAGACACTCATTGGATTACACTATTCCCTTGTATATGTATATATTCGTCAAATATTTCACTTCATACATGGGGTGCAACCAACAAAAACTAACCCATACTAATAAAAAGTAACTAAAGTTATTTAATTCTTACATTAGTTTGGGTTAGTTTCTGCTTGGTTTTCTCCCGGAGCGAGCGAAGGGCAACGCATGAAATTAAAGCTGTGCTCGTATTGCAGCATTTGTTTACTATTTAAGAATGTCTAATATTTCACTTCACCCATGGCCCTCCGCTCGCTTCGCTCGCTCCGCGGGCGCAGCCAAGCAAAACTAAACCAAGGCATGCACATAATCAAGAAAAAAAACTTTAAAAATATTTGCATTTTCGACTGACAAAGTTTTTTTTTTATTTTGGGAATGCCTTGGGTTAGTTTTGTTTGGTTCCACCCCCGGAGCGAGCGGAGAACCATGTGCTAAGTGAAATATTACTAAAATGATAAAAAATTACTAAATGAAATATGCACAAATCAAATATATTACATTTACTTGACTTCATGCATCCCCAATACGAAAATGTGCAACTTTTTGATACGTACCAGCAAAGACAATGAATTGTCTTTGGTACCAGACACTCGGCGTTAGTAGTGGAAGTTCACAGTTCTAGGTTAATTTAACCTCAAAACTCGAACTTTGGGGGCTTTTTTTCGGCTCAAATGTGTGTGGGATCCTCCGATTTTGTTGGCTTAAACTACCCTATAAGACACCCTCTTTCTAGTGAAAAAAATAAAATTTGCAAAATCGACACAACCAATATATTACCAACCATAAGGATCCCATATTTTGATGCTAACAATCTTCAGTGTTTCTGCCTTGCCTTTACCATTATTTGAAATTCCTAATTATTGTGGCGCGCCACCAAACGAAGACGCTTAAAATATTACTTAAAGAACATTTCTTTGTTCGGACATAAAATTTTTGCAGTTTTGTAGAAAGTTAAAGTTAATTTAGTATTCAGTTTTGATTTTGATATATCAAACATATGCTTACACTCAGATTGGTTTAAAATTTACTTAGGGCATATTCATAAATAGTCAAGGATCTATTTTAGAATGATTTGTATTTCTCCGGAGATACAATAATAGGCAAACCTTCAAGGCAAGTAATTCATTCCAATATGACGCATGTAGCCTGTAGCCAGGCCGGGTAGCTTATTTGTATCGAGCGTATACGAGATCCCGACTTTGTATAGGGCGACTATAATACAAATGTGGAAGCTTTTCATATTTTGGGTTAGTTTTGGTTGGTTGCGACCCCGTAGCGAGCGAGCGAAGCGGGCCATGCATGAAGTGTTTAAATATTTGGAGAAACGTAACGGGGGGTATTCTAACTATTTATATAACATTTATATTACAGTCACGCTATAAAAAGCGGTTTACTGAACGCTCGATATAAAAATGCGGCCGGGTAGAGTCGGGCGCTCTTTAAGTGAAGACTTGTTTAAATCTAAAATATTTTGAGATGGCGTTCAAACCGATGTTATTTGGTAAACTCACTTGCTCTGAAGTTCGAATTCTGTTATGTCCCGAACAGTATATTTATTCTCATAAGTGCGATGAAATTTCTTCAGGATCAGCCCCTCCAGTTTGACAGAGGCCTATGCATTGAACGTCCTTATACTAGCATAGTAGTGTAGGAAAGTGTCATCGTATTCTTTTCACCTTTTACATAAAGGGTTTTCAGATATCGGGATAAGCTTTGCATGTGTTCTCTGCCTTGTCAATAAAAGTTGATCTGACCATTTGTGGATCCAAGAGAGAACCATGGGAGCCTCTCCTATTGCAAGAACGCCACAAAACCCATTACTTCCTCAACGATTATACTTGAAAAATAAAATAAAGTGAATTTATACTAAAATTCTCTGGTGGGTCCCTCATAACGCAGCAAAAGCCGATACATGTCTAGATTCACTAAGGATTCCAGATTCAGTTCACTAAACGTAGAATGCCGTGGCGTGCCATGCTGTCTGCTGCCAAACAAGACGGTATTATTTATCAGGAAATAATTAAAATTATTGTTCAATCTTCAATGTGTTCGAACATCAACACTACCATGGCAGAAGTCAAGTTTCATCACCGTGATATTCGTCAAATTCTTAAAGAACTAGTTACGCAAAAGGCATCAGGACCGGACGGAATACCTGCCATCGTGTTAAAGCACTGCGCCAACGAACTAACACCCATTTTTTTCCAGGCTTTTTTCGCTGCCTTACGCAAAAGGGATTTGCCCATCTTCTTGGAAAGTCGCTCGAGTGCAACCTGTTCCAAAAAAAGGCAAGAAAACCATGCCCTCAAACTATCGCCCAATTGCCTTGCTTCCAATAATCCCCAAAGTCATGGAACGTGTAGTCAATCAGCAACTACTCAAGTACCTCGAGAACAACAGAATAATCAGCGATA
>JAEQML010080631.1:0-11525 GCA_016904865.1 Pissodes strobi | reverse complement strand
AGCCACAGTTTCATTCAATTATTATTTCAATTACAATTACTTCTTAGTCAGGGCAGGATCTGAACGGTTTTTAGTTTCGGGCTGGCTATTGCATTTTCCTTGGTATGGGTGAAAAGCGACAAGATATCTTCCTTCTGCTAGAGAAATAATTATTAAAGAGTAGAACAGTGCATATTTAAAACAATAACAGCTTATTTGAAATAGGAACATGACAGCACACAATGGTTTTCATTTGATTTTTATAGCGATAAATGGGAGAAACAAAGTATTCCCGATAGGTTTTTGTTTACATACAACTTAGAACTCTTCGCACACAAATTTTCAAAATAAAAATATAGCAGCTTCAAATTAGCATTAGAAACGAACTTAAAAATTATAATAAAACCAGTTCTAAATATTGTATGATGAATATTAGTATCAATAGGCTATTGTATTGAGCTGTGACTAGGCATTCGAAATATTTTCATAATAATAAAAACCAAGTCAATAATTAAAAATACCTACTACAGGCATCTACTGATATGGTATAAAAAGTAAATAGTGCTATAGTGTCAAAAGCATGAGTAAGAAATCTGGTTGCTTGTCAAAATCATAGTATCCATGTTTATCAATATAACTTGTAGAACTAAATATTCCACTGTTATTGGAAAGATATATCAATAAACATTAATCTATTTATATACCTAAACAATCCCGAAGCAAAAAAAAAACTGGACAAACAAAATTGTTCTGAAAATCAATCTTAAAAAGCTATCAATTTGTAATTTTCCTATCTCAAATTGGGTACATGTAAATTGGTTCCCAAACTAAGAAGGTTCAAAAATAATTTGTAAATTGGTTCCCAATATTTTTGGTTGACTTGATCTTTATGTGTAAATTGGTTCCCGAGATTTACCTAATAAAGCACGGTTTATTTTTATAAATCTCTTTATTATACAACATAGGTACAACATAGTGTTCTACATTAAAAATAGCAACTAAAACAAAATAAGAACTTTCATTATTTCAATAATTAGTAGGTACCAACACCTTGAAAAGAAACACATTTAATAAAATGTGTGAATAAGATTCTATAATTTTTTCTGTATATTTTTAGCGGTTCTTGACTTTACTATTATGTATTTAGCTGTAATATTGACGCTCTGTAATTTTACATAATTTTCAGTTTTAAGTTCTTTATGTTTTTCAAAAAAAAAAAAATAAATAAAAATGTTAGGATGTGTTTTATAAAAAGACGCATTGCAATATTTGTGAGTAGATTCACAGGCATTAGTAGTGCACGTAAGTTCAGCTGAGTTCTGAGCCCAAAGGTAAGGTGGAAAGAGGGAATCTTGTGTTATATAATTATCTATTAAATAATCTAAATAGTTTTGAACATTTTCGTCTGTTGGTGCTTTTCGAAATTCTTAATGTAATACCATTATCCTTACAAATATTGATTATTAAGTTGAGCAGATTTTTATACGTTTCTGTTCTCTTATTTGGTAAAAATGAAAAAAGTAATGGAAAAAAATGCCCGTTACAACAACCATGTAAAGTAAAACATTGGCAGAAAAACTGTGTGCATTAATTAAACGTACCATCTAAATATGTGTCACTTTTTCTGACATCTAAATAATAGATTGACACGAAATATCACTATCTCTTCAATTCTACTGTTACAAAGAAAAAACTGCCCACCCCTACAAATTTGGATGTTTGCCTTGTCAGGGAAGTTAAAAGATTCCTAGATGTTTTTCAGTAAACTTGGCTGGATTTTTCTACGAGCATTAGAGATGTTTCTTCGGACAGAAGCAACGTCAGATGTAACAATTGTGGATGGCAGATTTTCTAGAAGCATTCTGCGAATAATCCTCGCAGGTTTTTCGGATACATCCTCTACAGGTTTTCGTTTGCCAGGCAGTGTTAACGATTTGACGGTTTAAATCCCCCACAACGGCATCATGGGAATGTTCTTGCATATGTTTTGTAATAGTAATATTATTGTCACCTTCGCCCAAAGTAAGGACAAATGATTTGTGCTTTCTATTTGTGCAAGTCCATCGCTTCTCGCCAAATTTCAGAGACTTTTGGAACCCATATTTATGTTATTAATAACTATTAACTGTTTTCCTCGCTTACTTGAAATTATTTCGAAATTCATGACGAAAATACAACACAACTTTAAACACAAGTGATAGCCACAGAACAAAAATGCAAACTAAAACTATAATACCTATACAATTCCTTCACACCCCCAATATAATTTATAACACCCTCAATTTATTAAGGGGAACCAATATACCAACGAGCTTTTTGGGTTTGGGAACCAATTTACATGTTATTAACAGATGTTTCAAACTACCCTTTTATTTCCTACCTGCTGGGAACCGATTTACCAACACCCAATAAAACATCCGAGAGGTGAAGAAAGATTCATTTTTACAACCTTATTTCGGCTATTAATTAGGCGAAGTACCTGTTTCTACTTTCATACAATCATTATTGCTCACACATTTGCTAGCAATAACCTTTGGATTAGAGAATAAATGACTTAAGAAAAACATATCAGCGTCTAGTTGTGTTCTGGTAATGTGTGAAACAGTTTGTTCGTGAATACAGCTATGATTTTGTTGGTGTGAAAAGGGTTAATAAAGGTTCTCTATCTATAAATGAAAAAGTTGTTATTCTTAGTGTCTACAACATCCTTAAACACAAAAACCTAACAATCGGCGTTGAAAAAATAATTGGAAAACTGGTCACTACAGGAAAACCTTCAAACACTACCAACTTCTTCTTGGAGAAAACGATATTATCCCATGGTTTTTTTTCAAAAAGACTGCCTTATGAAGGAGATATGATTAAAAAGGAGTTACTTGAAATCGTCAAATTAAATAAACCATCTAGAGCAAAATAGGTGGATGATAATAATGACACTTAAGCGAAATATATGAATCCAATAGAATTAATTTGGGCTCAAGTTAGAGGTTTTGTGGCAAGGCATAGCATATTTTTTAAATAAAAGAGGTTAAAACTATTTTTCAAGAGGCGTTATAAGATGTCGATTGCTAAACTTAGAGTAAATGTGTATAGCATGTAATTTAGGAAAAGGAAAAAACCTAGCTACAGAGCCGCTAATTATCTCTCTAGACACCAATGATGATAGTATGACCGACTACTCAGAAAGATGACTTTTCACTTCTTTTCACTAAATTTCGAGGTGACGAACTATTATCATAAAGGTGCTTTTAGGCCCAAAATATAAACACTAAAGAAGTTTCGTTTTTCACTGTTCACGTATCAATAATAAGTACTTGTTAAAATAACGTTTTTTATTTTATTAATTTAAATAATTTGCCTAATGACATACCATTTGCTTATCTATGTCTTCAGAAATAATAGACACAAGTTTGCGCACATGTGTATAAACTGATTTGCAATCTTAATATACATTTTTTGTTACTATCTGTAATTTTCGAATGGATGCATTGATTCATATTAAGTATAATATTTTCGGAGAAATCAGGAAAAAGGTCAAATATGATACGGATTGTAAAACAAACATCTAAACAACGGCCCTCTCCCCTGCTATGTTGTAAAAGAAATCATTGATGAAAATGTACATCTCAAAAATATATTGGTTTATTGCTCGCAGGATAGTTACAATTACAAAACCCTAATGCATGTGAATTTTTAAATGGAAAATTGCCTGTTTTGTGATCTCTTTATAAAGATTGTGCTTTAAATCTCTCATAATAAGGTTACGCCGGTCTGGGTACCAGGACACTCGGGTGTACCGAAAAACGAGGTCGCTGACGCCTTAGCAAGAGAAGGCTCAGCACGGCGATACTTAGGACCTGATCCCTGTGTGGGGAACACCCAGAGTGTTCGCCGAAGAGCTTTGGAGACCTGGACAGAGAGTCGGATGGAAAAGATATGGCGGAGAGCTCCGGGGATGAGACAGACGAGGCTCATGATACATGTGGCCACGAACAGTCTCACAAGAGGGTTGTTGGGCCTACCTTAGAAGAAGTGCAGGGCCCTGGTAGAATTCTACACAGGGCACTGTAGGCTTAGACGCCATCTGGCCATGCTGAGAATTGCAGAGGAGGGAGATTGTAGATGAAGCATGGAGAGCGATAAGATCCCATACAATATTCTTACGGTATGCTTGCATGGGCGAGAATATCTGGCGCGACGCCGATCGAGCCAGATTCACTACATCGTGCTAGTCCGAAGGACCGGCATCTTGGAGTTTCTATAATGCGGGCTGGGGGCACAAGGGGCCCACCATCTGATTGTATTGCTAGTCAAAACTTCTGTCTTTCACCTGCTATTATCATATTTGGTTTTAGTTTTACTACTCGTATAATATTAATCATAGTAAATTTAGCGTTTAGTTTGAAAAAAAAACATTAAGCTGGGTTCTATTCTGGTTTAATATCGTATATAAAATCGGTGAAAATATTTGCTTAAACTTCAGTTTTATCACATATGAATATAACATAAAATATTTTAATATAATATATCACTTATCACTTTATGTAAAAATACGTCAGGAAATGACTAAGTTTTAGTCTACACATTAGATTCAATAAATAGAAAAACCTTACTGAAAAAATTAAAGGAATATATACACTATAAAACATCTTATAAAAATTAACAAGTTAATAGATTTAAAAATAATATTCTGTTAATTTGCAAAAATGATATATTGATATAATGGAATTCAATGATGAAGAATGTAACTAGTTGAGCTGTGGTCACAAGAATAAGTTGAAAAATATTTTAGGCTGTGCTACATATATATTTTTGAATGTGAAAATATATCTCTAAAGGCCTTTTATGATAGGAATTATCGCATTAATAAAGAAATGTATTGCTTACATCATTCCTGTTAAGACAAATGGGACATCTTCTTTTGCTATATCTAAATGTTGGATGGAAGGAAAGGGTCATTCCCTCGGTCATTCCTTATATTTAGACAGCTTTTAGCGCGGTTATTATAGAGGTGGAAAATAACTTTAAATACAAAAGCTGTAGGGATCATCCTAAGTTGTCAGAAAATCTTTTAAAATATAATGCCAGGCTGTCGTAAAGCTCATAAAAACACAAACATGGTAAATGTTTTACATTAAAACAAAAATTAACGGTTTTTTTTCCTAAATTTAAAAACATATAATGTGTTAACATTTGGTTTAGTCGCTCTTGAAATATTTACATTTTAAAAACTATTGAAAATAATGGCGGTAACACTGAACACTTGTGAGTTTTCATAAATGATTAAAAAAAATCTTGTTAATTATTTTATTCTATTTTGATTATTGAAGATAAATAAATGTCATAATAATATGTTACTATCATAGTAATAATATGTTAATTATAACTTATCTGTTAAGTAAAAATAACAATAACTGGAATTTAACTAAACAATGAAAATATTTTGAAAACGGCTTAACCAAATGTCAACACACTATATATTTTTCTATTCAGAAATGGATTATCTATTAATTTTTGATTTTATACGCAGGGTGTTCCAATAAAGATTTACGAAGTTTGTGTTTTTTATCAACTTTTCGATATCCCTATAATAAATTTTAGAACATTTTCTGGCTATCTATGATGAACCCTACAATTTTTCTATTTAAAGTTCTTTTTCACCTGGTACAATAACCATGCTAGACGCCGTCTAAATATAAGTCATGACCCTATATAATATTTATGATTAATTATATTATAATTATTGTAGTTAAGAATATACTCGGTATAGGATTTTTAGAAAGTAATAACTTATTTTGAAGGAAGATATTTGCCCTGAAATATTCAAATATCGAACGCTCAGTGTTTCATTATAATTATCAAATCGTTCATCAGGCATTTCATTTCGATTTTATAACAAAAAATAATGGAAAAGAGTGTCGCAATTGCAGGCGTCCAATGCACAAAATTGATATTTACGCAGACATATTTGCTATTCTGACAAAAATGAAAGTTTGTCAACTAGTTATCTCATAATTCCCTAAATAACAATGGAAAAATATTAATTCGGCAGATTTTGATAACACTTTAATTGATGGATCATTTTCCGTAAAAAAGAATGCTTTTCTAAAAACATGCATGAATTAAAGCGGTCAGTAAAAGTAAATGAAAATAAGTATTCATTATCAGTGGCGTTTTAACCTGTTTCTGGCCTGTAGGCTAGAGCCATTTATGGCCTGTCATATTCTAGTAGTCTGGGATAGGGATTTTAAAAAGCTTTGGAAAAATATAAAGAGGTATTTTTTTATTATTTTATATACAGAAAATCGAATAAAAATATTACTAATCTATATTTCATTTCTTAAAAAAAGAACAGAGTTAAATGTCTGAATAGCTGCTTCTTCTAGCACTTGAACTTGTCAACTTATAGATAGTCGTCAATAGTTATTTTTGTTACAAGTACCTAAAATGGAGTTTTTCAGGACGAATCATTGCCTCCGGAATAGCAGATGAGTCCTGAAAAACTTCATTTAGGTACGTGTGACAAACACTATTTTTTGTCATACGCTCCCAAAATTTAATTTTTATTTATACGCTTTTTGCAATTCTTCAGAACGCCTAAATTTGCAAATTTACCATAATTTTTGACATCATAATGTACGACAAAGTTAGCTTAGAATTTGATATCGTAGCAACTATTTGACAATTTTGTCATGTCATTCGAAATTTGACATTTAGACATATTCAGGAATTTTGGAATAGTCCGTAAAAGTTGCCATGACGACTTTTAGGGACTAGGCCTGAAAAGAAGCATTTTACGGACTCAAATGAGTCCGTAAAATAGCTATTTTTGGGAGCGTATGACAAAAAATCTATTTTTTAAGTTAAATCAATAATAGATATGACATTTTCTTTTCATTTGGTTTATATCTGGTACTACTTTTTTTAATCCTCTTTAAAACAGAAACGAGCTTTGACCGTTGGCATTAGAAGCAGAGATTTTAAGATATTTTGTATTCTTAAGGCAACGTCTATATTAGGGAAGGTGGTTTCAATATTCATATTATTTAATTTAAGCATTTGTCTTGGATTAAAGTGGCAATTAACAATTTCCTTAATAAAATAATGAAAGTGTACACAATGTTCTGGAAAATCATTCTAAATATCATCAGGAGCGGTGTGGTGGGAAAGTAATTACGTAATACAAGATACCGGTAGAGAAGCGGCGCGGCGGGACAAAAAAGCCCTACATAAAAAAAATTGCCAGATTGTGGCAAATTAGGATATTTTTATAAAGTTTTGCGATTGCGACTTGCGCCATTTTTTTAATGGCAAAAAAAAATATGATTTTTGGTTTGTTTTTTTGGCCTGTTATCTTTCGTGGCCTGTACTGTAGACCATGGCCTATTTAGCATAACGGGAAAAACGCCAGTGTTCATTATGATCTTATAATATCACATAAATCGAAAGCTACGGACTTTTTGCGGCATAATATGAATCATAGACATCCTTATTCAGTACCGGATAGAAAAAATAATATTTTTATTTTTTGGAAGCCATATTCTATATAGTTCGTAGTCTTTAAATATCGTAAATCTGAGCCTAAGTTTGTAAAATAGGAATTTCGAAGCAGATAACGTCAAACAATATTTTATTGCTGGCATTTGACTCGTGTTTACGCTCATTCCTTATTATTTTGCAGCATTTTTTTGCCAATTTTTTTCAATACCATAAATATAAATCAAAGGTATATATTTCATATTTCCAACGATAAAGAATTTCGAAATAGATACCGAGGTGGTCCGTTGCGATGTTTATATATAGTATATATTTTATTCTTTTCTTGGTTAGCAAGTTATGTTACCAGAAAAGAGACTTATCAATTATTGGCACAATGGGTGGTATTAATAAAGTTAAGCACCTGCTTTTAACTTGAAATTTTGGAGTACGTACTTCACTTGGTATGAATAAAATGATGAAGAAGGCATGGCATGTTTCGTTCAGGCTTACGTTCACTTTTTTCGCATGGACGAATCTAGACCAGACTGGGCAGGCATACTCAGCAGTTGAAAAGCACTGCGCTTGCGCAGTAGCCCATAGAACTGTTGGTTTTGCACCCCATTTGCTGTTTCTGAGCTTCCTTAACAGGCTGTTCCGCGCCTCCGCTTTATTTTGAGTTTTTTTCACAGTGAAACCTATATGTTAGGGAGCGGTCCAATATGACTCCAAGATAGGTGGGCTTTTCGGTATGTTCTAGAACGACGTTATTTCAGGTGACATGTAGCTCCCTGTTTGCCTGTCGAGAGTGAAGGTGAAAGGCGCTGACCTGAGTTTTCGAAGGGTTTGACTTCAGAGAGTTGTGTTGGTAGTATGTGGATATAAGGTCTAGGGCAGATTCCAGTTTCTGCACTACCTCTTCAGATGTTGCTCCCTGCGCCGCGCCAGCATAACGGTGGGGTTGGTTGGCTTAAAATCCTTGCCACGTGCGTCGCATTGCAGCAGTTTACATCTGACGTTGCTTCTGTCCGAAGAAACATCTCTAATGCTCGTAGAAAAATCCAGCCAAGTTTACTGAAAGACATCCAGGAATCTTTTAACTTCCTTGACAAGGCAAACATCCAAATTTGTAGGGGTGGGTTAGTTTGGGTTAGTTAGTTTTTTCTTTGTAGTAGTAGAATTGAAGAGATAGTGATATTTCATGTCAATCTATTATTTAGATGTCAGAAAAAGTGACACATTTTTAGTTAGATGGTACGTTTAGTTACTGCACACAGTTGTTCTGCCAATGTTTTACTTTACATGGTTGCTGTAACGGGCATTTTTTTCCATTACTTTTATCATTTTTACCAAATAAGAGAACAGAAACGTATAAAAATCTGTTCAACTTAATAATCAATATTTGTAAGGATAATGGTATTACATTAAGAATTTCGAAAAGCACCAACTGACGAAAATGTTCAAAACTATTTAGATTATTTAATAGATAATTATATAACACAAGATTCCCTCTTTCCACCTTACCTTTGGGCTCAGAACTCAGCTGAACTTACGTGCACTACTAATGCCTGTGAATCTACTCACAAATATTGCAATGCGTCTTTTTATAAAATACATCGTAACATTTTTATTATTTATTTATTTTTTTTTTTTGAAAAACATAAAGAACTTAAAACTGAAAATATGTAAAATTACAGAGCGTCAATATTACGGCTAAATACATAATTGTAAAATCAAGAACCGCTAAAAATGTATAGAAAAAATTATAGAATCTTATTCACGAAAGGAAATTACTCTATCACATTTTATTAAATGTGTTTCTTTTCACTGTGTTGGTACCTACTAATTATTGAAATAATGAAAGTTGTTATTTTGTTTTAGTTGCTATTTTTAATGAAGAACACTATGTTGTACCTACCTATGTTGTATAATAAACAGATTTATAAAAATAAACCGTGCTTTATTAGGTAAATCTCGGGAACCAATTTACACATAAAGGTCAGGTAAACTAAAAATGTTGGGAACCAATTTATACATAAAGATCAAGTCAACCAAAAATATTGGGAACCAATTTACAAATTATTTTTGAACCTTCTTAGTTTGGGAACCAATTTACATGTACCCGTTTTATTACTTTTCTAGTAATTCCCCTAATTTTCAACGAACACAAAAATAATCCATGCGAAAAATGTAACATACGAGAACAAAATTGACCTTATGGTCAAAATAAGGTCAGTGCCAAAAGAGAAATTTAATTAAATGTATTTAGAAATAGAACACAGTCCAAATTTATAAAATTCATATTTTTTATTCTTAAATCTGTATAGCCCTTATTTGTTTTATTTTCTGCTTATTCCCATTGATAGCTTATTATTATTTCTCAGTGCTCTTAACATTTCGTTTTTTTTTAATTGCAAGATTATTTTTGTTTTTTCCAGCATTACGGATACAGAAAAACTTTTTACAAATGTGTAAATTATTTACAAACGTGGGAAAGAATAGAACCACATGGGGGAATAAAGGAGGAAAAGTGCATGGTATAGTATGGTTTGGTAGATCCCTCTCCATACCATACCATACAAGGCAAGTGAAGATTTGCCCTTCAAAATCTCGACCACAACAGATATTTTATGTATACCCTTCTATTTTATACGAACATTCCTTTCTCTTTCGAGAACCTCACAATATTTTTAGGGTTGAGCTTATGTAGATCTCCCGGTGCCACAAAGGGAGGTGGTACCTCCAGGGGATGTGTCCGGTGAGAAGGTCTAGGACCAGTTATACCTAATTGTTTTGTAGGTTGAGAAGCTTTTTTATGTAATGAGGCGAGTGAGGGATGCCCAGGTGCATTGACCTAGTATGTCTCTCTCCGCTTTTTCTCCCAATTTCTGAGTTCATTTATTACGTGCTCTCTAGTGATGCCACAGAATGGTTCAGTCTGTGCACCATTCCGTGTAAGATGGTCAGCGGTTTCGTTGCATTCCACGGTCTCGTACCCACATTAGGATGAGTATGTTTCTGTTTGCCAGTTGATCTGCAGCCATTTCACAAACCCACACTAGCCGGGAGTTGATTCTGCTAGATGCTAGCGCTTTTGAGGCTGCTTGACTATCTGATAGGATATAGATCTTTGCATATTTTTGGCACATTCAGAGATGGCTATATTGATAGCATTTAGTTCTGTTTGAAATATTGTGAGAGTGTTTCCTAAAGATGCAGAGATTCGACACCTCCGTAAACTCCGGATGGGGGAGGAAAAAGTATAATTTGAGGCTCTTTAAAAAGGATTTCTTTTTAAAATATTTGATATTCCAGTTCAACCACGAGAATGTCTCCAAAAAAGCATCATCGACAATAATTGGATTTTTTATGTTTTGATTGTAATATATACAAAACACGGGTTTGCATTTTTACTCATCTTATTTTTTGGAAACTATTCAAGTATGGCAATATTTTATCATATAATAAAGTAGTAAAATAATTTACATTGTTTTATATGTAAAAAATTAGGCATCATAGATCAGCTTGCCATCATCAGTCCGCAATATCTAAATTTATTTACTGGCTTCTTTCGCACACGCTTTACATTTCAAATAATCGAAATGTACTAATACACCCCTGATTCTGGCCGAAGGGGAGCAAACTCATTTGCACAAAGCACCAAAGAAACTAAAATGAAAGGGTTGTAGTTTTCTGTTCTGAAACTTTAACTTCTTTGAAAACATTGTTTTTAAACTGGGAAACAATGCTAGTGTTTTCGCCATTGAATTTCAACTTTTATTTCGCCTAGTGACGGCTTCAAGTTTCTTATTCGATTCTTAGCGGAGCTTTTTGTTTTGCCTATATAATAGCGTTAAATTGTGACTTCCATTTTCTCCGTGATCCATTATGAGATTAAATTCAAAATTCTTAGCGTTGGTATTTTTAAATGGAACGAACCCTTTGTATCGCAAAATGCGAATCTTTCTTGTTTTGTGTATGCTTTTTCGACTATTATTTATTTTAAGTAATCTTTGTTTGCGTCTCAAAATGTCTCTTTTATGATGGAAATGGATACTATAATTTAAAAG
>JAEQML010080627.1:0-11525 GCA_016904865.1 Pissodes strobi | reverse complement strand
ACAAATTGGTTATTATTTAATCGAACTTACTCAATAACTGCTTATCAATACGGAATTAAAACGCAATCGGAGACGCAATCTTAAAAAAATAATTATTGTTGACAGGGTCCACTGACAGCTTTATGTTACATTACCATAGCAACAACCTGTGCCTATTCACCGACACCGGTCTAAGCCGCCCTGCGAACCCACTTATCTTTAATAATTAGATATTATTACTATTAAAAAGAGATGTTTTTGCATTAATTTGTCGACATTTGAAGAAAGCATATTTTATTTGGAGGAAAAGTTACTTTTCATGGCTTGCTCTCTATTACCAGCCTCAATCCGTTCGGCTGTTAAACACGAGCGCGCCATGAAAAGTATCACTTTTCCTCCATATAAAATAATATACTATTGTTAAATAATTTTATCACTTCAGAATGTCATGAGGTTTAAACTTAACTAAGAAATCATTTATTCAGCTTCATTAATTCGATTAATGCTCACCTTGGAGGTTCAGCTCTAAGTGTGAATCTCTTCAGATGACGAACATTGTATGTTCTATTAATTCAATTTTTTAAATTAGGTATTAGATCACTAAAGAACTAAGCAGGCGTACTATATTAATACATTGAGATAGGACCTTAGTGCGTTTCAGGTATTGCTTTTGTGTCTCCTTTCGGCATACATAATATAGTTGATAGTAGGATCTAGCGGTATTGATATCTTAATAAATGACTCGTGTGTAATGCAGGCCTGTTCATAGTAAACCATTACTGTTGATGTATTGTAATAAACACGGGATTCAATAGCCAACGGCAAAACATGCATTTCCGTGAAACTTACTGCTCGCATGTCACTGCATTCTCAAGAAAGATAAATTAACTCTACTTGGCCAAACAACTACTGGCAAAAGTTAGTATTCTATCAAACAGATGTGCATATCAACTATATTCTAACTTGGCCAAAACTGTCTGCTTCTCTTCAAAAACAATGCCTGAAATAAAGTTAACTTTGAGATTGGATGTTTCAGACACCGTAAGTTATTTACTTAGAAATAGTTCTGTGTATATTATGCCTCCTAGAAAGTGACCCATTACAAGGGGCGGCACAAAAATTGTCAAATAACAAATCGTGTTGTAGCTGTTTCAATGTAGATCCAAAACTAAATGCAAGTAAATAATATTGTTTTACACTTATTATCCAAAAGTTTTTACATAAAATTCATATTTTTCAATTGCTTCAAGTGTAAAATTAATTTACCATTGTAGTATAACGTACCCGGGTCTGTTCAACATAGTTGAATCAGATAAGCAAAATTGTGCTTTGTCTTTGTTTTGTCAATGATCGTCAAAATAGATTGAAAATAAAATTAATACCTACATTGTGTTATTATGATATCTTACACAATTTTAATTATTCGGATTGCGCTTCGACCAAACACAATTAGGGAAATTTGAGGGAAAGGTGCGTCATGTAAATCAAACCACAGATTCCGCCAATCTAATTTATTAAAGAAAAGCGTGCCATATTCCGCCTGGAATTCACGAGGGAAAAGAGCATGGCAGAGAAAACCTCGATCCCAATTCCTAAACCGAGTTATGCTGCAAAACCTTTATTAGTATAACAACCAATTAAACTACTGTCTCACGCACTGCAATTTGTCGTTCCACACTTGTGACAATACTACAATACATTCAAAACTGAAGAGTTTAGTATTAGTTAGCAAGACGTCGCCCGCAGGTACTGAGGTCCCATACGGGAGGCTACTCAGCTATAGTTGCAAGTTGAGCCAATATCTCTAGTAAGACCTGCAGGCCGATCAATATATATTTCCTTCGTCATCGCTTAGCGATTGATTATATTATTTATTATGTGATTGAATAGTATTTCTCTTGTAGGCTGTAAGATTATAGGATACGGAAGAACGATTCAAATAGCTTATACATTTACTGTTGCTTATTACTAATAGTCATTTCGATATAATATATCTCAGTTCCGAATATATGGTTTTATTCCGCGTAATTGTGCGCAGGCTACATATCTTTTATCATTTCGAGTGCTTATAAGCAATTGGCATCAAGTCAAAAATCAAGGTTACAAATTAATGTTAATTTAAATTTCACATAGGTTTCATACAAAAGCAAATCATTAAAAATATAACATTTGTTAAAAGAACGACTTATGGTGCTTTGCTCGCAAGCTCACGATTTATAGCTAGGATATTCGCTCAGTCAGGGGAGGAAAATGTTAGTTGATTCATCAAGTCCCTTACTTACATTACAATCACAGTCATACGAAAACTAAAATTCCAGCACGAAAAGACAGCAACCAATACAGTGTTATTCACAGCATAAAACGATTTCATTAAATATATACACTTGTTATACCATCAAATATAAATTATCCATGAGAATAAATGAAATATTCGTGCAAATTATGTTAATAATAATATCAAAATATATACATATGTTATGCCATCGAATATGAATTATCAATGAAAATAGGAGAAATATTTATGCAAATAATGTTAATAACAATATCAAAATATATACACATGTTAGGCCATCAAATATGAATTATCAATGAGAATAAATGAAATATGTGTGCAAATTATGTTTATAACAATATCAAAATATATACACATGTTGTGCCATTAAATATGAATTATTATCAATGAGGATAAAATAAATATACTTGTGCAAATTATGTTAATAGCAATATCAAAATATATACATATGTTATGCCATCAAATAGGTATGAATTATCCATGAAAATAGGGGAAATATTTATGCAAATTATGTTAATAACAATATCAAAATATATACATATGTTATGCCATCAAATATGGAGTATCCATGAAAATAGAAGAAATATTTATGCACATTATGTTAATAATAATATCAAAATATATACACATATACCATGAAATATGAATTATCAATGAGTATAAAATATATAATGGTCCAAATTAGATTAATAACAATATTATGAGTTTCATTTTACCGACTTGTAATGACATAATATTGCAACACAGAAGCAAAACAATTCACCAAAATAAACTGTACACTCCGCTGGCTTCTGACTCTCTATTTTTCGTTCTCGAGCAATACCTTTCGGATCTCCTCCAAAAAACCTCGCAAAAACTCGACTTCAATTTATGACTTGATTTATCTTTTACATGTATAAAGGGTGTCTCCAAATATATACATATATAGGGTGTCTCAAAAATGAATGTATCAGGTCTAATGAAATAGTATTTTAAAGAAGTGGGTTATCTCACCATTTAAAGTACGGCCAATTTTCCTATTTTACCTGTCAATTATCAAATAAAATCAAATCATTTCATTTTCTGTTTTTAAAGTAAATTTATAAAACTAAAATATATTACTATGTACTAAAAAGGGCAGCCTTTCGATTTTCAAACCCGGTATCCGATGCACATCATTATAAATATGCATGGGCGAGACATACCTTAACCAAAATCCTAAACCCAAAGTAAAAACCAAAAACGTATAACAACAATAAACAATAATATCCAACGAATTCTATAATTACAACTAAGAGGCGTAAGCGGAGGCAGAGCAATAGGCACGGGAGGAAGGAAGCAAACAAGCAAAGAATCGGCGGTACGGCCAATACCTCCTACAACTAGGCCTGACGGTTTACGCGAGACCTCATCAAATGTAGTCAAAAGTCATTTACATGCGCATATTTAAATGTGCAATTTTTTAAAATATTCATTTTAGATGCAAAAATCTGGAAAAAAAATGTTTTTTTTTCGGTAAATTTAACTATATCTCATATGTAGTTTGAAACGACTATTATGACTGATAATGTTTATAACTAATTTTTCTTAAATCAAACATTAAATTGCTGTTTACTTACCTTTTTTTTCTGCATACATAAATAATATTTGATGGCTTCTGGTTAAAACAAGGCTGCGAGTCGTGAACTCACCCCTTAGACGCGCCTTATTCGATTTTTTTAAAGGAAAATTAAATTTTTAAGCAAAAACCTTTGAACATCCAGCTTATCAAACTAAGTTGGTGGTAAAATGTCACTATAGGTACAAAGGTGTCATAATAGATAATACTAACGTCAAATGTGGAAGTGTTTTATTCCTCCAAAGGACCCGCAATATTTAAATGGAAAATGATACCGTGATATTTGGATGAAATTTAGGTATGTTATTAGGGATGTCCTAAGCAAGATTTTTTACCCTGGGCATAACGTTGTATATATGACAAAGTGAGCCAGTGTGCCTCGGTGTTTGCTGTCAAAGGTTGAAATCTAATATTCAAAAGCAGACTAACTATGACAGATCTTGATAATCGAGATATCGATTTCTACTAAGTCGACAAGATAAATCGAAAAACGTTAACCATTTTGACACCTGTCAAAACCCTGCCAACGGCAGCACTCACCTTTTTCAGTTTTTAATATCTTATGATATGTTATTTGAACTTTTTGACTTTTATGAAAATTGTGAGTTCAACAAATAAAATAAATGACGGAGCTGTCAGAACCTGTCATTTGTTTAAATAGAAAAAATACTTAAATCTGGCTATTTTTCATTTTAAGGTAGTTTATTTATGATAAAACACGAAAAAGCTTCATACAGGTTGCAGATTTTATTTTTTGGGTTAGATTGGGAATATTATTATATAATAAAATTCTCCAGTGTCCTTTCTTTTACTGAAATGATCCTGATTATGTTTAGAACAATAATTATTAAGAAGTGTATCTGAAATGCCGCTTAGAAAAATTTTTGCAATATCAATTTTTAGGCGATTTTTACAATTTTCAAAAGTAGTCAACCGGCTGTTTTCATTTAGATAGCTTAACAACAGGTCATAAAGAAAAGACTTTTTATTGCAAATTTCCAAAAATGTATCTTCGAATTCATTAATCAGTTTTTTTATTATAATAGGCTTTAACTTTTACGAAATTATCGACTAATCTATTAATATTTCAGAAAATATCGATTTTATCCCGATTATTTTGGTTAATCGAGTAATAGATTATTTTGATTAATCGATTATATCGACGAATCGATTATATCGATTATTTTGCTCAATCGATTATTCGATTATTTGGATCAATCGGATATTTCGATTAATCGATTATATCAAAAATCGATAATAATCGATTATTACAAATAATCGAACATCGATTGTTACGGTGTTATAATGGCTCAGCCCTAATTGAGATAACATTTTTTTGGCCTCCAAAACTTTGTCCTACGAAGGATATAAGTTGCAATTTTTTGTCCCGCTTGCGTTTTGATAATTTTATACTGATGCTTAGACAAATTAGCGTCTACAAATATTAGAGCTAATACTTCATCATCATTTAACGTTAAACGTTAATTATCTTAATTGTTTTTGTTTTCAAAAATGTTGGCTTCCTCGGGTTCGTTACTAATAGTTTTGAGAACTCGATGCGGATAAGTTACCACTTGATCTGTAGCTCACTTAAGCGGCGTAAGTTAACTCCTGTGATGTTGAGTTTCTTGGAAGTGGTTTTGTTCTCCGTCTTTTGGACCAGTCACTACACTCACTAAAGGCTACTGTTTTGCGTTCTTTTACAATATATTTTTTTTTAATTTTACATCAGTTGTAAAAGTCACCATAATCGCCTAGACTATCGTGTTTAAAAGGAAAAAAATTAATTTTTGAAGTAAATTAGGTAATTTTTCGAAACTTTTTAGGAATTTATGCAATTAGGTATAAAATAAGTTTTTTAATAAATATACAGTAAAAATATTGTGCGAACCCTCTAGCCAATTTTAAAATCACCCAGAACGCCAAAATTTTATTAAATATAAAAAAAAGGGGCAAATTCGAGCAATATTTTCTTCTCGATGTCTTTTGTCAGAATCGTAATGTACATATTACAGTATATTTGTAGTCGGAAATATGGTGAAATCATTAACAAAAATTTTTTTTATTATATTTCGAACTTGTAATTGCATTTGTTAAAGGGTTCGGAAAATATTTTTACTGTATATTTATTAAAATACTTATTTTATAATTGCATAAATTCGTAAAAATTTCCGAAAATTTACCTAATTTACTTTAAAAAAAAATTTCTCTTTTTAACACGATAGTCGAGGAGAATACGGTGATACTGTGATGTTTAATTTTAATTATTAAGGAAAAGTAAATTAATAATTTATTTCTTATTTATGAAAAAAAACTTGTTCTAGTCATACAAGCATAAATCTTTCATTATTTTTTATTTCATTGCTCCAAATGAAATTATTTAACTATGTATAAGCAATTATTGTTTAAAATACTTCAAAGCTTTCCTGACCAAAGTAATAATGAAAAATTTCTTAAATTGAAATTAAAAATATCTGAATTAACAGGATATCAAGACCTTCCCAATGAGTTCAGGTCGACTTGCAATACTTTTTACTATAAATATATTTCCCATAGTGGAATCAATCAAATAGGATAAAAAAAAGGTTTTTAGAAAAAAAATTTAAAATGGCTTACAACTTTAAAATTTATTGTAAAAGGACGCGAAACAGTAGCGTTCAGTGAGTGTAGTGACCGGTCCAAAAGACGGAGAACAAAACCACTCCGAGAAAATTCAATACCACAGGAGTTAACTTATGTCGCTTAAATGAGCTAGGTACAGATCTTGCGGTAACTTATCTGCATCGAGTGTTCTCAAAACTATTAGTAACGAACCTGAGTAAGCCAAAATTTTTGAAAACAAAAACAATCACGAGAGAGTTAAATGCTGATGAAGTATTAGCACTAATATTTGTAAAAGCTTATTTGTTTAAGCATCAGTATAAAATTATCAAAACGCAATGATTATCAAAATTGCCACTTATATCCTTCGTTCGATAAAATTTTGGAGGCCAAAAAATATTTATCTCAATTAGGCTGGGCGATTATTAAAAGAACAATCGATGCTCGATTAATCGTAATAATCGATTGTTATCGATTAATCGATATAATCGCTTAATCCATTAATCAAAATAATCGATTAATCGATATCATCGATGAAGCAAAATAATCGATATAATCGATTCGTCCAAATAATCAATTATTCAAAATAATCGATTCATCGACTAACCAAAATAATCGAGATTTAATCGATATTTTCTGAAATATTAATCGATTAGTCGATTAATCGATAATTTCGTAAAAGTAAATCGAATAAACGATTATTTTTCTCACTCCTAATATTATAATAATGTAGTAAGTGAAACTGAAGCTGAAAATTTAACATTGCTATTACAAAAAGAGGTAATAAATAGTTATATGGCTGAATCAGCAGATAAAATTTATAATTTAGTTTTACTTTGTTAATATGGCTTTGATGGTACCTCGAGACAGTCATAATATAAGAAAGTGTCTTTGAACAACATGCTTCTATATTTTTTACTAGTTTGATAACTATTAGATCAGTTTTTAAACATAGCGATCTTTGAAATACTTGTATGGCAAATATGCAAGCTCTCATCAACGCGTTTCTGTCGTCCAATTAACATTCACTGTGCTCATGAGACTCCTGAGTAAACTGTTGCAAAAAAAACAAATATGGATCATCAAATTAAAAATTTAAAACCCCTTTTTAGCCCATAATTTTCAAAACCATTTTTTAAAACTATTTAAGAACATATAGATGATCCAAAAATTCAACAATAAAACATCTTTGCCTAAGACACGATGTTTTAAACGTGTAATACTTAATAACATATATGTCTTATTTCTGGTAAACCTTAGTATCGCCAGCTTTCCTAGAAATTCGACCAGTGTGCGCCGGGTCAAAGGGCGCCTGCCAATATTCTGTTAGTTTTCGCGCAGGGAAGGAGGCGCACCGTTGACGTGCCGCCGCGGAGAGTGAACCTTCTAGTCGTATAGTTAACGTTCGGTGGTATTATCTCAATTTATATGGAATAATTAGGGCAGTTATGCCATTTATATTAAGTTAATTATATTTATCTGTATAACCCATGGCAGAAATGTAATTTAACTTATTTAAACTTTGCTATTGATCTTTTCGCTTATATACCGGCAGAACTGAGCTCAAATCTCCTTACATAAGCGGCTATATTTCTATTTATTCCCTTCAGGAAAATCCCCTTTAGTTTAGTGTTTTTGAAGACATTTCATAGATCTTCTAGAATCCAGCTGCCAAGGGAGTAAGTAAGAGTGGTTTAGCGAATATTTATTCCCTAATATTTGTTAGAAATTGTTATTATATGTAAGCAGTAGTAACTGAGTAGTGCTAAATTTTCTTTAGAAATAATTCATTTAATAGAACAGTATTAAATTTTCCTTAAATAATTCCTCTACTGGAATATTATTAAGTTTACTATTAAAACAATTCATCTAATTGAATAATATTAGGTTTTTCATTAAGACTTAATTGTAGTAATTAATATAATAAAAATTCGAATACTGTTTACCATTAGTGATATTGATAAGTCAGCGGCAGTGATTTTCTATTGCTTTTTTAAAAAACAGTTATCGTCAGTCGTACTTAATTCGGGAAAGGTATACTGTTATACATACGCATTTAGTTTTAATAAACTGGATGTTTGTATTTGTGGTGTTTATTTTGGAAACTGTATTTAGGCTATAATTCAATGTCATTCTAATTTTTTTACGCTTTTTGACAGGGTATTTTTTCTAAACTTTATTGTCAGATTTTCAGACAGATAGAATTTCTAATAAATTTCTTGCAGTAAATATTTACTGGCCCGCTCTAACTGCCATAAACTTTACCCACGCCTTTAAAAAGAACAAATAACTAACGGTTGTTATTACTACTAGTTATACCTACTGACTCAAGTAAATATGTAATATTGCACCATATCGATTCGTGATCACGTGACATCTCATAGGTTAGAGTGTATATATTTCTTTTATTTTCAAACCATTTAATAATTTTCCATTTTAGTTACTGCTCTGCTTTATGCCTTGATATTTTACCTGGCTTATAAGCATTTAGATTTTTGCTATCATTATTTAATAAGCAGTACTCAATTGAATATAATGACTCTCTACTGATATTTAATATAGACTGCTTGCTCGGGCTTTACATACATTATTTTGTGGTTTTTTACTTATTTTAATTTAACTCGACCTTAATTACCTGATTTCCTAAATCTACCTTCTTTTTAAAAACTTTACTTTGGCTTACCTATCAATCGCTATATTTTGAATTGTCATTGGGGTGAGCTGACATTATTTGATTGATAGTTGATGATATTATTAATTTCATCCAGTTGACTTAACTTTATTTTTTAACAGTTGATGTCTTACTTCACTATTTGATTTGTTGAGTGATTACCATGAATTAATTTAACATTATTTAATGACTAGTTGGTGATTTGCTTCACTAATTAAGCTGTTAATTAATTTTATAGAATGTATTTTACACCAATTAACTTCATTTACTAAACTGTTATTTGATTTCATAACTTCCTGCACTAATTAATTTATTGATTGATGTTTTTGATTCAATTTCATAATTCACTTCATTAACAAATTTGTTATTTTATTTCACTAAATTAATTCCTTAATTAACTTCAGTGATTCTTGGATTCTTCGTTTTGATTGAAATACTTAATTGTTAAACATTGGATACTGAATAATAGTATAATTCAAGATTATGATAGAAAACTGATCTGTGTGGTTATTACTGAATTGTTCTATTTCTTTTGCATTTTACTGTTTAATTTGTATAGATTTATTTATTTTGTATATTAGCTTTCTCCGTATATTTAACTTACCTACCCATAACTTCAATAGTAGGACACCTAACCTTTACGACATTATCAAAAACGTGGACATTGTTTTAAAATTTTAGTTTTTTTTATTGTCTAATATCTCATTACTTACTTGCAAACATATTCATACATTTATTTAGATAGTGAGGAGTGGTACCTAGCACATTATAGGCAGTGTGCAATTCGACTGGTAGAGAGGTGTTGGCTGCTAACTAATTTCTGTTCACTGTTCTTGACCTTATTTGATTTTTTTATTGATCATATTATTTTAATATTATTTTATATCGACTATAACCTTAGCTACTCTCTGCTATTGAATATTCGTAAAATGTATCAACTGAGTAATAACCAATTTAGTTGATTTACACACCATGATACACTAAACGTTATTTGTTAAGGACATTACATTTTTTTTTCTAAGTATTGAAGTGAGCAAATTCCTCAAAATCAACAAAAGCCTATAAGTTGTAGCCATGATGGGCCGCGCCCGCGCGACGCGACGCCCCAAGGAATTATTTATTTTTCCTACATAATTAAATAAAGAAGCGTTTATGACATAACTTTTTATTACTTTAATTACATAGATTTTAATATCATTCTATTCAACTAGCCAAAAAATAAAAATCCCGCCTTTTTAATAATAACTTGCAAATATTCAGGGTATGCGATTAACGAGACTAGGAATTTAATTAAATGCTATTGCATATCTAGATTCTCGTTTGCACAGAAATCAATGGTGGATATTTGAATATTTGAATAATATTACTATTAGGATTTGGCTCGATGTATAAAATAAAAGCACTGAACGGATTGGAATTAAATTTGATTTTCTTAGAGGAAAGAAATAGTGATAGTGAAAGAGATTCAACCAAAAGAACGTATACCACATTAAAGATAAAGTGCGTCCAATTAATAAATTGCTTACTAAGAATAACGTAGAAATGTTATTAATTTTCATGTATAAATACATGAATTTTTCTTGATTTTTAACCAATTAGTTAATACTCAGTCAGATCGAGCGATAATTAATACAATACAAATGAATGCTATTTCCTCAGACCTGGCTAGAACAAGCATTTGAACGTTTAGGCTCATCCAGAACTAATTACAGAATTTTACATCTGACAATATTATTAATTTATTCTGTACTTTTTTGCATGACTGCGAAACCTATTTTAATCTTAACATCTTTAAGGCAAATACATTTTATAATAATGCCCGAATATACAGGGGAAAATCTTTGATTCTTAGCTTTCCTAAATTACTTTTAAAGGTATTGATTGTTTCATTTGTTCAATAGGATTAATGGCAAAATATTTACTTCCTAAAATTCGAATTTATTTTAAGCACCATTTAGTACCGAATTTCATTTCAATTTAAGGATAGAGCAATAAAAAAATCTATAGACAATGATATATCACTAGTGTTAACGCTATAACCATATAACCAAAATATCTGCTCCAGAATCACATTATATTTTTATTAGGCGATTAAAACTACTCTGCAAATTGAATAATTGTGCTTATTTTAGTACTATTATTTTCGAATATACAGTGGCGCCTATACGACCGATATATCTGATATCATTTGCTTACCGACACCAGAGTACAAATAATATCGAGTAGATTCACTTAGCAAAAATCGTTTGATGTTTTTGGATCAAACGCAAAAGCCGCAGCACGGTAAAAAATTAGTTTTTACTCTACCTGCAGCAGCGAGCAGTTTGTGAGGGGAGATTCAAAAAGTATTAACTGATGCAAAATTATTTCCTCGGTTATTATTT
>MU196991.1:1032-11526 GCA_016904865.1 Pissodes strobi | reverse complement strand
ATAGGAAAATTACAGGTCTATGCATACAACAATTATTTGGCGTCAGTTAGGCATTGTCAAGTTATGAAATGTATACAATTTAAAAGGATGAACACAGAAAATAAAATCAGTTAAACATACATATTTTTAAAACCATCCTCGCCAAACAGGTGTTTCTTGACGCCTGACAGTTCTGACAGACAGATGACAGGTGGACAGGAACAGTCCCAAGAACAGACGTGATTGCAGGGAACTGCGAAAGATCGGAATAGAGCCGGAGTGTGCGCGGTGTTGTTAACCGCATATCGAAACTTGATATGTACGTTTGTTGAAATATTTTATTATTATTATTCATGTTCATGAGGGAGATCCTGTTCCGATAATGACTGGAATTTATCCTTATGGAGCTTGAGGAGGTAATTGTAGATGGAACTTAAGTTTTGGATGTCACTCTTTTTACTCAGGCAATTATCTGTGTTTTTGATCATGACCATTTCCAAAAACAATCTCTTGTAGTAATTATTGGCTTTGGCCAAGATTGTTGCTTCATTAAAATTGATGGCGTGACCTTCCTTAATGACATGCTCCGATAAGGCACAAGATGAGACCAGTCTCCTGCAATCACTTCTGTGCGAGATAATGCGGCCATTGAGATTTCTTGATGTTTGGCCTACGTAAACAGAATCACAATCGTTGCAAGGAATCTTATAAACTACATTCCAGTTTTCCTTGATGGACAAAGGTGTTTTAGTCTTGCTGTACAAATTGGAAACTATCTTTACCTGTCTCTTGGCAAACTTGACGTCAGTGGTCTTAAAAAGCTTAATAAGTTGTGGTGTTAGGTTCTCGACATATGGCACAACTGAGAAATGAGTGTTGGTATTGTTGATACTGTTTTCTGTAGCTAGTGGCTCGTTATCAGAAATAATTGAGCTGAATCTCTGTGAATAGGATGAGAAAGCTTTATCGCTCTGCTTTTCATGCCCAAAATCAGGTTGACCTTCATTTTGAAAGGATGGTAAGAGCCGTAACTTATAAACCTGTTTGAGGCCAACGGTTTTCTGTACCAAATAGTCCTCAATACGTTGTCGTCAGACCGAACTACTTTCATGTCGAGGAAAGGAACACTGCTGTCACTTTCTTCCTCGACCGTGAACTGGATGTTTTGGTTGTAGGTGTTAAACAGCTCCAAGGTTTCTGCAATCCTGTCTTTAGGCACTGACAGAAGAAGGTCATCAACGTACCTCTTGACAAATGGAATATGATATGGCACATACTGCAGGAAATCCCTGACCAAGTCATCAAGTACAAAATTAACTAGAATTGGTGAAAGTTTGGAACCCATGGGAGTACCAAAAATCTGTTTGAAATATTGGTTGTCAAAAATGAAATAATTAGAGTCAAATATAAAAGTAACTATTTTAATCATCATATCTAAATCAATTGTGCAATGCTGAGAGATAGTGTTCCATTGTGGCCCATTGGGACACATTTCGCATAGCAGGCTCTATTTGCATTCCCAAGAGCTCAAGGTGCTGCCTTCTACGGTTATAAGGGCATGAACAAGAAATAGAACCACAGGCATTAAGAAGACGAGATTCTGGTTGTTCTGGAATTATTCAAGCACCAGATGAACGGCGCGTTAAGCCAGTCGATAACGACATCGGACATTGCTGTCTTAATGACTGCATATTAATCGATATTTAATCGTAAAGGGACTTAGTTTTCGTAAATAAGAGTTAAGAAATTGTATTCAAAAATTTTAACAATTATTTATTATATATATTAGCAATACAATTTTTCATTTCGATAATTTAAGGACCGCTGGGAAAAATTAATTTCTTCATTCAGTTATCTTATTATTTTTCTTCTTCGGATACTACGTGCTATGTCACACGTTGGCGGTCATTTATGCCTTTCATGGTTACAAAACAACTACGGTGCCGTCGCGTCGTCAGCCCGTCTAAATATGGTTACGGCGTCCAATATACACCATTTTCTTATGTTGTTTTCGACCTGGCTCCCGGCTGCCTTGTACTGTTAGCTTTGGTATGGAGTAGCGAGGTCCTCTCAGTATATTCCCCAAGTATGACACTTTACGTTGTTTTACAATGTTTTTCTACCCGTTTGTCATGTGAGTAGTCCAGAGAATATGCAACAATCTGCGCAACGTTCAGGGCTCAAAAGCCTCGGTCCGATTCAGCGTTCTAGCTTTGAGAGCCACGTTTCAACGCCATACAACACAAGAGGCCATACATAACATTGAACTACACGCATTTGGGTGTAGAGTGACTTATTTCCGTGATGAAGTAGATTCTTAGGTTTAAAGAAGATTGTTTTTGCACGACTAATTTTTCCGTTCACTTCCTCATCACATTGCCATTTTTCATTTAGATACCTGAATTTTTCGACACTTTAAGGTCGTTAGCGAAGATTGCGGTATCATCTGCATAGCTTATATTCCTTATTGGAATGCCATTAATTTTGATATCTCGTGTTTCATGTTTTAGCGACAACTGAAAGGTTTTCTCAACGTAAATGTTAAACAAAATAGGTGACAGTACACTTCCGTCCGAACTCTTTTCATGCCAAAGGTCTCTATTGACAAATCGCCATCAATGCGGGTTCAGCTATTACCAATATAGCTATTTTATTATCATAACATCTTTGTCCTCTATACCGATCTCCTATAATCTTTCCAGCAGCGGCTCGTGTTTTAGGTTATCAAAAGGTTTCTGATAATTTATTGACTGCTACAAAAAAAAATAATTTCTTTATTTTAATTATCACTACGAATACATCTTCGACTTAATTCGTTGATAAATTGATTTAGACCCATTACATCAATATAGAATTTTTGAACTCCGATTAATTAAATCGTCATTTCTGCTGGTTGTGCATACAACCGGAATCCAAGATTTATTCGTTATCAAGAGACAAAAATGTCGTATATCGCATGGAAAAAATATCTTATTTAATTAAAATGAATCGATAACAAACTTTTCTTGTTTTAGTTTTTCATTAATAACATGGTTAAAAAAATTTTAGACGCACTATAAAAACGCGTGATGATTTACTAATAACACAAAATATTGCTACCTAACATTCCATATATATATATTACTATCTTGACTCATTATTCGAGGATTATAGTCTAAATTATTCCCATTCAGTTACTCAACTTCACCCAAGTAAATTTGAAATTTAGCTAGGAAAGCGATTACCACAGGGTTTCGGGACGGTCGGTTGAATTTCAAATTTCAGCATAGAAGTTACGATGTCCTGGGAAAGGAGAATGAGATTCACCGCACAGGATGATGTAAAGTGACCGAAGCGTGAGAGGGATGGGAGAGGGGAAACGGGGAATTAGCGCCTTGTAGTCAGAATTGTTAATACATTTGGCCCAAGGGATACAATAATCCGCATGCTGTTGTGAGGACCGAAATGTGGAGTTATAATACGTAGCTTTACTTAGAGATAATTATTGAAATGTTTAGCCAATATTCAATACATTTCTCTATTTCTTAACGCCGTTTAACCAAAATAATGTTAAAATACCAACATATGAAAAAGTTGCGGGTAAGGGAGAAATGAAAGACTACAAGCTGCATTGAAGTACATATATAAAATAATAATTTAAGAATTAATTTAAATAATGCGTACAATGGCTCTCGCCAAACTCTAATGAAAAATGCCTTCCTTTCAGTTTTATCTGATATCAAAAGTTACCAATGCCGTAAATCATATGAGCAGTTACTGAGTTATAACTGCTTTTTTCACTGGTTCATCATTATCTCCCATTTGTAACATCCCGATTTGGCCAGGGTAGAATATTTTTAAATTTCATTTTATATGCTGCATTTAGCAAAAAAAATGCTATTTTTTGCGGTAAGAATTATTGAAAAGAGTTCTATTCTCTTCGGGTAATTAATTCTAAATTTATTGATTCGATTTGCTGTCAATAAACTTGAAATTGCCGCATTTATTAATGTACATTAATTTTAGTCTAAATATAGGTAAACGATATATTTGTATTAGCTTTTATAATACTTTGAGACTATATTTGTTTTAGTTGATCAGCAAAGCACAGATCGCTTAGGTTTGATCCAATCACTGAAATAGGATATTATTATTGTTATTAGGATAGCTTTGCTTAATTTATATTACATTAGCGTAGAACGGCCAGCAAACTGGTTCATATTTTTAAGAATTCTGTTAATAAAAGCTGCTTTTACGCTTCATTAGATTCGTCAAATTCATATTTTATTTTCGGTTTGAATATTTCATAACTTTTTGGGACCCCCGCCCCGGTTGCTGAATTCCAATCACCGGCTGATCATTTCTGAGATCTTTTGGGACCTCTGTTTTATTTTTTTCACGCGGCATGCTGCAATGTTCGCAATATTCGGTTGGTTCTGTCGATAGCATTGGGTAGTAGGAATGGGGTATTTCCTATAATTGCTACTGTCGATTTCGATTTCTTAAATTTTATCGCTTCGTTTGGGTACATTTTCTAGTATTTCTTGAACCATTTAATTTCAGCGCATTAATTGTGGCTCCCGCCGTCATTTTACCCTCATAATAAACGAGAACGAAGTCGTTTATTGTCTTAGAATTATTCATTGTATCGAATCACTCGGCACGTTTCAGCCCATCACTACTACTTGCTGGTCTGACGTAGTTTTTGATCTCGTGGAAGGAGAAAGGCAAATTGACTGAAACGAATAGAGAACCCTTCTAAGAATACCTTTCGGTCAGAAGAGAAGCTTTTTGCTTGAGTGTAGTCATAAAGACTCAACATTTAGTATTGTGATTTAATACTACCCTTTCTTTCGGGATATATTGTGTGGTTTCTGTTTGTGTTTTGATACGACCGATTTATCGGGATTTAACTACTGCACTAGGTAAGCATTTTCTCTGGAATAAATTTTTTTCTATTGCTTGTGAAGCACGAGGGTGCCATGAATTTAATGGCCTTTTCCTTTATTTCCAGAAGCTTCCGAGCTCTTCCTACTAAACCGAGACTGTCGATTATCTAGCAACCCTCACACACTAGCGAGGTAATTATTGCTCCATTTTTTTTGTCTAAATTAACGATTTAATTGCCTTATCTGTGCTAACCTTTTTTTTGTACCTTGTCCACCATTTGCATTTCATGGGTTATCTGATCTACTCCATTTTATCAAATCTGAATTTTTATTTTAATGTGACTTTAGTTTTTATCATATGAGGAAGTTTATATTTTCTTTTAGGGGTGATTCATACCTACCTTTTTTATATTCAAGTTGTCTGTACCTTAGTATTTCTTTTATTTGCTGATGGTCATTGGAAGTCCATGGACGATTTTTTGTGGGAATTTGTTTTATAAAGAAATTATATTTTATGCAAGGGGTGCTATAGTTTTTTATTAAAGTAAGGGAGCTTTATCTAATGCGTATTGGGTTATTTCATGGTTCAATTACCGGGCTACCAGCTCTAATACCGGGCTGCCAGTTCAATTACCAGTATACAACTTCATTTACCGGGCTACCAGTTCAATCACAGGCTACAAATCTCATTTCCGGGCTACAAGTTCTCTGCTAGTTCTACCCTCGGGGCCAGTGCCATAGCAGTATCAACAGGTGCCCAGCGCCTCTACCAGAGTTCGACGGATCTAAGGCGTATCATACAGGAGCTTAAATTTATTTATTCATATATTTTTCTGTCCGACATATAATCGCTCTTATTCCTTTAATATAAATCAATTCCTTTATGCTAAGGTGTACAAAGGTTCTGTTGGCAATGTTGTGGAAAATTTTGGACTGATATAGTACGAAATGATAGAGGAGACCGCCTAATCCAGTTTTGTCAGGAAACAGACAGTGTGATAACGAACACCTTTTTTCAACTACTGCCTCGACGGCTCTACACATGGAAATCTCCAGCTGATTCGCCCCAAGAAGTCGTTAGGAACCAGATTGATTTCATCATCACAAACAAGAGATTCCAAAACTCCGCAAAAACGTATCCAGGAGCGGATATCCCTTCAGACCATAATCTTCTGCTTAGCAAGATCAAGATACGTATGAAGAAAAAAAGAAAACCTCAAAAACGCCTATACATCCAGAGGCTAAAGGACAACACCACAAAAAAGGAAGTTAAAGAGGAACTAAACATCAATATTAACAACATATCTCTGGATCTAAATTATGAAGACATGGATGTAGAAGATACCGGGAGCAAAATAAAAAATGTCTGCATTCTTGTAGCAGATAATAAACTAAAAACCCTAAAAAAGAAATAAAAAACAACAATGGATAACAGAAGAAATAGTGGATCTTATGGAGGAACGACGAAAACACAGGAATAAGCACGAAAGAGCGTACAAGGAAATAAACAAAAAAATGAACAAATAGATAAAAAAAAGCAAAGGAGCAATGGCTATAGAACGAATGTAGAGAGATAGAAAGAAGCCTTGGAACGAAAGCATGATACCTTCAACCTGCACAAGAAAATCAAGACAGAACACAGAAGTAAGGCACGCAGTAACACTACTAAAAAATAACAAAATAACAAAGCAACCGGACTGGACAATGTTCAGGCGGAAATACTGAAACTTGGGAGACACCCAACTTAAACTACTGACAAGACTAATAGACCGAGTGGTGGAGGCATGTGACATATATGGTTTGAGGCTTAACTGCAAGAATATCAAAATTCTAATAGTTAGTAAAAACAATGAGGCACAGTACGTATTATCCACGCTTCTATATAGAGTGGAAGCCTGGATCTTGACAGGTACTACATCTAGACGCTTGGAAGCCTTTGAAATGTGGTGCTATTGCCGCATGCTCAGGATCTCATACACCTACCATGTCACAAATAACACCGTGATCCAACGAATGCAAAATGAATTGAAGGTAAGGTGAGGAAATGACTAACCTTGGGCATGTGATGCGTAATGAGAAGTATCAACTTATCCAACTAATCTTCCAGGGCAAAATTGATGGTAGGGGCGCCGACGAACATCGTGGCTGAAACATATTAGACAGTGGACGGGAATGACGACCGTACATTTATTCAGTGTGGCTGTCGACAGGATTATATGGAACAACATGATTGCCAACATCCATAGAGGACAGGCACTGACAGAAGGAGAAGGTCCCTACTGACCTAGGGTCCTGTAAAACTTTTTCATTTAGGACTTCTGAAAAGATTACGTTGGCTGATTTTAAACTCTGTCTTGGTTCTTTAATGAATGATGCAGTTGGTGAATCAAGTATAATGGGTTTGACATCAGCCTTTTTTACGGCTTTCTGGTTTGTATTAATACCACTTTTCTTTAAAACAAAGGAAAAATCATGGTAAAGCGCATAGAGTAAGATTTTCTGATGAGCTATTAAGGCAAAGAGAAGAATTGGTAAACTTAAATTGGCTAAGAAAAAGTACGAGTTATGCTCTTGTTCATGTAAGATATAAAGAACTTAAACAACAAATTCGATATAGAATAAGAAAAGAAAAGAGAGCATTACACAATAAATTCATTAACAAACTCAAAAACAAACAAAGAAAAAAATTAATAACGGAAATATACATATTAGATAAAACATTAACGACGTTGGGGTTTGGAACCTTCGGCAACATGCACTAAAACAGAGTTTTATCCACAATACCGAAACAGAATATTTGCACTCGACGCGCGTTTCGCTTCAGTTTTAATCATCTCCTGATGATGCTAACATGGTTAGCGAAACGCGCGTCGAGTGCAAATATTCTGTTTCGGTATTGTGGATAAAACTCTGTTTTAGTAGAAAACATTAACGGATAAGAATGATATTGCCAATGAGTTTGGTAAATATCATTCTGGTGTTGTAAAGGATAAACTATATACCTATTTTGGCACCCAGCTATCGGACATAATATGTACTTTTGGGAAACATGTTTCAGACTCTATGTTCTTTTTATCCACTACCTCAATAGAAATCGCAAATATAATTAAATCTCTACCAAACAAAAATCAACTGGACCTGATAACATCCTTTTTGTCTTAGCATGTGTTGAAAAGCTTTAGATAATATTATCAATAATTATAAACAAATCAATGGACCAAGGCCTATTTCCCGAACAACCCAAAAAAAATCAGTGGTTTTACCAGTTTTGAAAAATGGAGTAAAATAATATTGAAAATTATCGACCTATCGCACTTAGTATATTTTGAAAAATTATGTAAAAAGTGATTCCTGACAGAACATCACATTTCCTTAATGCTCATAATGTTTTCTCCAACAGTCAACACGGTTTTCATAGAGGCCTATCTACAGAAAGTGATGGAGTGGAATTAACACATTTTTGACTTCATAGACTGAAATGAGCATGTAGGTAATGGTTTTGCTGTTTGATATCTCACGTGCTTTTGACTCAGTGGATCATAATTTTGTTGCTATGAAATTGGATAGACTGTGAATTAGAGGTAACATAAACACGATGTTTGAGTCTTTTTTGGCCGACCGACCATTTAGTGTAAAGATTGGAGAAGAACTTTCTGAGGAGTTTGCAATGGGTTTGCAGTAGGTAGTGTTTTGGGCCTACTTATATTCATAATTATTAATGATCTGGCAGATTTTGTAAGTAAGAGTGCTTTTCTTGTAAACCAATTATAGAAATCATTGGATTTAAGGGAGTTAACGAATGTATACTACAGCTTTGTATACAGCATACTTAGTTACTGCATAGTACTGTGGGGTAGGGCTGGGGATTTGGAGAAAGTGTTTGTTATTCAGAAAAGCAATATTAGGATTCTTTTTAATATTCCCTTGAGACAATCATATCGAAATATCTTTGGAAAATAGTATATTAATTTATATGGAGGAAAAGTGATACTTTTCATGGCGCGCTCGTGTTTAACAGCCGAAAGGAGTGAGGCTGGTAGTAGAGAGCAAGCCAT
Organism: Pissodes strobi; assembly: GCA_016904865.1. Taxonomy (NCBI): domain Eukaryota; kingdom Metazoa; phylum Arthropoda; class Insecta; order Coleoptera; family Curculionidae; genus Pissodes; species Pissodes strobi. Next base: position 2,624 of record MU196991.1, on the reverse strand, counting down.
GAAAAGTAACTTTTCCTCCAAATAAAATATGCTGTTTTTTCTTCAAATGTCGACAAATTAATGCAAAAACATCTCTTTTTAATAGTAATAATATCTAATTATTATTAAAGATAAGTGGGTTCATAAGGCGGCTTAGACCGGTGTCGGTGAATAGGCACAGGTTGTTGCTATAGTAATGTAACATAAAGCTGTCAGTGGACACTGTCAACAATAATTATTTTTTTAAGATTGCGTCTCCGATTGCGGTTTAATTCCGTATTGATAAGCAGTTATTGAGTAAGTTCAACTAAATAATAACCAATTTGTTCCTAAATTAGTGATTTTTAGAAATGCAGTCACAAATTGAGTGATAAATACAAATTGTAGTTTAATAAATCTTTAGTTGTTGACGCTTATTTTGTTGTGTGTTTGTATCGTATCTATGTTGCTATGACAACACTTTTACCTCCGCCGGCGGAAAAGTTAAAAGTAAAGCTCCGGCGGAGGAAAAACGAAACCTCACGGCCGCCTACACAGTCGAGTAATGACGGATATACTGACGTTTGAAGAAAAAAAAGATTTTGTATCTGGTATTAGCATTTTTAAGATCCTAGCAATTATATTTAAAAATAGGAATTAATTGCCTACAGTAGGTGATCGTCACCAACACAACACTCGGGGTAGAAATAATTTGATTCTTGCAAAGCTCAAGCATGAATTATATAAAAAGTAACCTTTTTATTCTGGAATCCATCTTTTCAATTTGCTACCTAAGGAGCTTTAAGACCAAAATTAACTTTCAGCAATGTTTTTTATACAGTTTCCGAGTTTGAAACCTTTTTAAAGACTCACAAGTGACATCCTGAGCATTAAACATAGTGCAGTAGGGCTGTTATTGCCAGCTTTTTTAAAGTATAGTTTTTTTTTGTGAATGTTACGTATTGTATCTAAACACATATTATACGTTTTTGAACAGTGTTTGCGTATTTTCTGTTATTTTAAAATTATTTTGACAAATTACTGCTGCGGAAGTTGATTTTTTAAGCATACTGTAGGTTTTAAGACAAATAAAGAATTTGAATTTGAATTTGATGATAAAAGGAAATTAAAACATGATGCAACTCTATTTAACTCTTTATCTCCTCCGATATATCCTAAAAAATAAAAGATCGTTCAGCTATAATATCTATTATATCAGTATGTAAAAGGAGAATTGTTGTCTACACCCTATACAGAAATATTCAGAGAATAAGATGTTTTAATTTTTTCAATCAGTATTATTTTTTGTATTTCCTTTTTTAAACATCTGTATAAAATATGTAAGTAATTGAAGCGTAAAATTTAATGATTTATATTCTTCAATTTTTATTACACTTTTTATAGTCTATTTCCGAAATTTTTTCAGAATACATATTTCCACTCACTTTTTAAAAAATACTGCAATTGTAATACCACAAATTGAGTGAGAACATTAATCTTGATAAAATATAGTTCCTCGTAACTTTCAACTAAAATCTATAAATACTTATTCCCTTAATGACCTTTTCTAAGCCATAACAATTCACTGAAGTCAGGTATAGGTATAGCTGGTAGTTACCTTTGCAGCTTGGAGT
>JAEQML010080622.1:0-11526 GCA_016904865.1 Pissodes strobi | reverse complement strand
ATTCGTTTTACATCATTGATTTCTTGGGACTTTTAAGATACAGTAAACCTAAGTGTATTAGAACATTATTTTATATTATTTCACAAATGTACAATAATTGGATGATTTAAGTACGACAGTTTATGATGTCATATTAGGCAATTTGTTTGCCTGAGACAGCTTGATATCCAATGCCACTTAATTCGTCATTCCGCTTCATCATATTTGCCGGTTGCTGCATATGGGCCGATAAACTTAGCAAACTTGCTGTCATTTGCCTTTCATACCCTTCATCAGCATACGAATCTGCTGTGCTTAATCTGCTAGATTTTCCAGTTGAAGGACGTGATATTTAAATATTAATAGACAAATTAAGTTACAAATTAATACAGATTTGTCTTATTTAGCGCCAAATAAGATAAATAACTTTCTCGAAATCATCAGCTTTTTTAGATTTATTATTTGAATACAGATTAACTCGAATATTTAAAAAAAATTATTACAATCTTTACAAACATACAGGCGCGCGCGCAGAATTATTTTTGTTTGTTTTATGTATATTCTAATGTGGAAACCAAAATAGTTGAATGAAACTTATCGGTCCATCATTATTTATGATGATTCTGGGTTATGGCAAGTCCCAATTTAAACAAAAGATAAAGACTAACCTTTAAAAATAAGTCCTGTCCAGGTGACGGAAGTAAACCATAATCTTCCCACCGCCAATTAATAAGGGAAGCCGTTTTACGCCCAAGAGTTATCGCAATCTAGCTAATAATGAAACAGTTCTGAGGGATTGGACGGTTTCTTAGTCTAAAAATTCCACAGGCGGCTTTCCTTTAAGGTTTTTATTTGCTCTTTCAACCACTGACGCTTTTCCAATATTTGACGAAAATGCATTTTGCAATGGAAGATGTTTCCAGGGTGTTAATTAATCATGAGTTAAATAAGGTAGATATTTAAAACTATAATATATGGAAAATGTTACAAAAATCATTTAAGACTGAAACGACTATTGGTGCTGCCCATCGCAAAATATTTGACTTTATTAAAGAGCACTGGAGGAATATATCGACATAATTTATCGACAATTATTTTTTAGCTGACCAAAATTTAGCATTTCGTGGATCTTCTGATGCTTTATATTATGTTCACAATAATGGCAATGTTTTAAAGACAGTAAAACTGCTTGCCATAACAATCAAAATGAACTTATTCAATGTGTATTGAATAATATATAGAAAAATTGTTCTAATATAAAAGAAGCTAAATACTTATCTGTAATTTTGGACTGTACCATCCGCAAAAATAAAGTGGAGCAGCTATATTATTTTGTGGTATGTGAAAGAAACCTTTACGAAGTTAAGGAAAGTTTTATTGAATATTTCACAGCAAATGATATCACTGGCCAAGGTCCAACCAAAATACTTTTATTTAAAATTCAAGAGCTTGGCTTAGACATTAAAAATCTTTAACTAAAACAGAGTTTTATCCACAATTCCGAAACAGAATTATTGCACTCGAATACGAATACGAAACCTTTATTACAATATTGACATTACAGAGGCATGTTAGTACATAAATAGATCGCATGTTGTGCTATGCGCGTTCCTTTACGTGCTACAACTAGCTCGTTTACGAGGGACGCACTCCTAACACTAGCCTAGGGCCCTACTGGCCTACCTAATATGCCTATACTGTGCTGTTAAACAACGCTGCAATATGCTTCCCTGGGTATCTTACCCTTCCAGCCTGTTTAATTTTTATGTTGCCAAATTGGTTGAGATATATGTGTTCTGAGTGCATAGATTGTAAAGGATGATAGCAGAGGAAAAATTTCAAAAAAAAAACCTCTTTCTCGTTCCTTTGGTTTGGCTCTAGCCTGTATATAAGCGGGGGCAGTTTGCCCTATTGTGAAGGGAGTTGGAACTGCATCATTAGGCATTTGCCTATTCAATCAGATCACAAAACTAAGCGAGCTCCGCCAAGATCGCCTTCCAGCCAGCATCGCGCAGTTCAGCTGGTCTGTGCATATTGTCGCGTTTGTACGAGTGTTTGATCACTTATATGTCAATTTTGTGTTGTTTTATAACGTTCAGTGTGTGTTGTGCGTTTGTTAGTGCTGTTTTGTAGGAATTTGTATTGAAAAGCGGTGCCGACTATTCGACAGGGGTAATGACACTGGGTTTTACCAGAATTTCCGGTCCGATTTATATTATCGTAGGCCGGGCGCCGCTTTTGTTCAGGGGCGCCACCTATATCCCGCTCCCCGCGAGCATTGGTGCGCCTACTATGTCACTTTCTCGGCAGGTATTTGTACTTGGCATAGAATTCTGTTTCGGCGTTTCTAGCCTCTATTCGGGAGGCCTTGGTTGCTGGAAGAACAGCGTTGTGGCTCTATGTATGGGCCCGTGTTTTGTTTTCCTCTGTGGGTCATACCTTTCGCTACCGATATCTGCAGTCAGAGGCGACCCGCGTATACCCGAATCAAAGAATCTGCATGCGAGCTTATCGATGTGTTCTTCGACAGTTTCGATGTTTGTCCAAGCTAGTGCTGGCAAAAACCGTGAAAAGTTGAAACCGGTTATTCGGTTTTCTTAAAAACCGGTTTCGGATAAAACCGGGTATTCGAATAATAGTGAAAACCGGATAACCGGTTAACCGGTTAATCGGATAGCCGGTTAATCGGATAACCGGTTAACCGGATAACCGGTTAATCGGTTAATACACAGTCATCATAGGCTAATCATAATTTATAATTTGTTCTTAAGCATATTTCCATTAGTTCAGTTTCCCTGCCGATTAGGGCACAATCATTAAATTCTACTGAACCACCAGTTTTTGGTCGTTATTGAAATAAACCCCAAGGTAATAATTAAATTAAAAATATTGTTTATTACAAATTACAATCAATATAAATTCTGAGCAGAAAAAATATTACAATTTTTTAAAACTTAAATAAATATAAAGGTATTCTATTAAAGGTAGATATTATTTTTCAATCGCCCTCTAAAAGCATTTCCAAATATAATTACCGTCCAGTAGGTATGTGGAATGTTACGATTCCAAATACCCAGTTTTTACTTTACTTTCTATCTTTTTTACCATTACTTGAGAACCCGGTGGCCCAGTGCCATGTAACTAGATAACCGAATAATCGATTAATCGGTTAACCGAGAAACCGGTTATTCGGTTAATCGGTTAATCGGTTAAACGAGAAATCTGGTAATCGGTTAACCGAGTATCCGGTTAACCGGTTTCGGTTTTTTGAAAAACCGCGGATAATCCGAAACCGGTTAACCGACTATCCGAAAAACCGTCTTCGGTTGCCAGCACTAGTCCAAGCATGCAGGTCAGTGATTCGCGTATAGCGGCTCGCCGAGAAGGCAGCTCGGAGGTACCGGTTTTGCATGACCTGTAGCGATTTTTTGTGGGTGTTTGCCACAGAGGACCACACAGGGGCACCATACATGAGCGCTGGCCTGATGATCTGTCTGTATATTGTTAGTTTGTTGCCTCGGCTTAGAAAAGATCCAGGCCTGTTTAACATATTCAGGCTCTTTTGAGCAGTGATGCTCTTCCGGCGTATCTCATGGATTTGGCCAGTGAAGTTTAGCTTTTTGTCCAAAATCATGCCAAGGTACTTTACCTTGTCTTTGACGTCTACAGTTATATTATTTATAAGTAATGGTGATATGTCTATGTTTGTTCGTTTGTGTGTTAGTATGGCTAGTTCCGTCTTTGGTACGTTTAGGTTGATCTTCCATTTGTCATAGTAAGGAAGTAGTACATCTAGGTGGTCAAGTAGTTTTAGCTTAGCTGTCTGCGCGATTCGGGATGTCGAGTAAATCGCTGTGTCGTCAGCATAGAGCACGTGGGAGGTTTGGGGGGAGGAAGGGATGTCTGCTATGTAGTAATTAAACAGTTGAGGGGACAAGACAGTGCCCTGCGGGACTCCGGCTTTCACCGGCCTCACAGACGAAACTGCCTGGTTTAAGCGCACCGAGAGAGTGCGCCCGGCAAGGTATGACTGTACTAGGGCTGCCAGATGCAGTGGAAAACCAAACCCTACATACATCTTAAACAGCAGGCCGTCATGCCACACTCTGTCGAACGCCCTCTCTATGTCCAAGAGAAGCAGCGCCGTACTCTGGCCTTGATTGAAACTGCGGTATGAATCATGAACGATCTTAGCTGCAGGCATCGTGGTACTGTGCAATGCCCTGAAACCGAACTGTTCCATGGGCAGTACCTTAAGTCTATCGGCTGCTCTGCTAATCCTGGACAGGAGCAGCTTCTCCACCACTTTTGCCATGGTGGGGAGCAGGGAGATCGGCCTGTAAGAGCCGGTTTGCCTGGGATCTTTGCCTGGCTTGTGTATCATTATGATAACGGCATGTTTCCAAGAGGATGGGAAATGCTGTAAGCGAATGATGGCGTTTGCAATGTGCACGAAATGTATGAGGGATTTTTTCGGGAGATTTCGAAGCGTTACGTACGGTAACGTATCGCTTCCTGGCGCTTTGTTTTTTGGAAGATGTTTGAGAATTTCTTTGATTTCCCTAGGCGTGACAAGAAGTTTATTCATCACCTTAGGGGGGATAGGATATTTCTGCGCTTTAAACTTTGCAGTTGTTGACGTTATATCCGCATGAACTGGGATATAGTCAGGCGTCTCCCCGTGGAGCCCCTCTAGGAAGTCAGCGAAAGCCTCTGCCTTGCCCTCAGCGCTCATTATATCTAATCCATTGTGCTGGATTGTAGGCATAGGCGCGGCGGCTCCTCTGACTCTCCTAGCGAGACTCCAAAGGGAGCCATCCTGTGCACTCAAAGAATTTACATATTCCATCCATTTGGATGTCCTATACTCACTGATGCTAATTTTAATTTGATTTGTTGCGGCATTCATGTGAGCATAGTCCGCGCGGGTTCGGTATCTCTGCCATCTCCTCCTGATGGCATTTCTGTACCGAATTTGATCGAGGATGAACTCTGGGAGGGAATCTGCCGGGCGCTCTTTCCTGACAGTTTGAGCTAGTGTATCACGGATACGCTGGATATTGGAGGTAAGTGTCTGGACTTGGGCTTCTAAGTCCTGGATGCTATCTATTTGTTCAGGAATCACTGTCACCTCGTTTAATCTATGCCGGAACTTCTCCCAATTGAGATTCTTGTACGAAATTTTCGTTTCGCAAGTCTCAGGCCGCCTTGGTTCAAGGCTAATCACAATTGGGAGGTGATCCGAGTTTAGATCGTTCAATACCCTCAGCGGAGAGATGTCAGCAATTCCTTTCGAAATAGCAACATCCAGGTGGGAGGGGGTAGGGGCCCAAGCAGGATAGAGAGTTGGGAATTCAGAGCGGTGAAAAAGGAGTTCTGGATTATTTTCTATTGCTCGGTACAGCATTCGGCCCCTAGTGTTCGTCACCCTAGCACCCCATGCTGTGTGTTGGGCGTTCAGGTCGCCGATCAAGAGGGACCTCTTGTTGTCCGGAAAGAAAGCCAAGAAATCTTCAAGGGAAAACGGAACGCGCGGAGGAATGTAAACCCCCGCGATACGCAGACCCGACTCGGTCTCGATACAAACGTGCTCTGCGGCAGTTTGTATTTCTCGGATCCTCTTATACCGGACCGACCTACGTATCAAGCAGGCCACGCCTCCTCCGCGCGGATTGGGCCTATCAAATCTTTCGACCTGATAGCCCCGAATCTTTAGTACAAACCATGGGTCAATGCGGGTTTGCAATAAAAAAATAATCGAGAAAGGATTATCGTGCACAAATTGTTTGAACTCGCCCAGTTTGGACCTGATTGAATTGCAATTCCAACTACAGACTTGCGACATATAGAGAACATTTATATATTATACTTATTCAGTTCCTCAGTGAAGAACCTCACTGTGGCCTGAACTATGGCGATCTTATCGCCGTTACATGATTTTAACATAGACAGTAGCTCATCTAAAGCAAAAAACAACTCATTTATATTTACTAAGGCGTTGATTTCGCCGATTGTGTGTGAAAGCTTGTGAAAGTTATCGTTAAAATTAGGGTTTATGTTGTGTTGCATGTTTAAATTTGGCATAATGTTTGCATTTTCATTTGCAGCGGTATTTAAGGCACTTATATTAGTGTTTCTATTAATTTCTTGTGTGTCTCCAGTCCTGAGTGGGCGGTTTCTACCTAGAGAATTCGGGAACTGCTCGTTGTACTGCTGCTGCTGCCTCTCATGCCGGTCTTCTTCGCGTACTTGATGTTGGGCTTTGCTTAGCCCCTGGCCTCTTCGCTGGCCAGCCGGAACCTGCTCCTTTCTGTCTTGCCACGCCGGTCTTGCCGGTGGCGGTGCGGGTACATACGTTTTCTTTTGTTTTGGCGCCGTCAGTAAGTTTAGTTTATATAAGTAAACTGGGCATTGATCACTTATAGATCGGTGATCGCCGCCGCAGTTTACGCATTTGACGATATCAGAGCTGCACGATGTAATTTCGTGCGGCCCTGCACACTTTGAACATTTCAGCTCTCTCCTACAATAAGTTGCAGCGTGCCCTAACGCTTGGCAACGCTTGCACTGCATAACTGGCTTCTCCGATATGCGGTTTTCCCATGAAACTCTGACGTCAAGAATTATGCGGCATTCTTGGTTCAGCCTTTTTAGGGTGAATACAGAGTCAAGTACAATGAGATATAGAGGAACCCTAGTTCTTCTCATTAAGTATATGTTTCGTGCATTAATGTTATATAAGTCACAAAGTTCTTGCTTAATGTCAGCAATTTCAATGTCTCCATCGAGTCCCCGTAAAACGAAGGCTTTAGTTTTTTGTGACGATTCGGCGTAGCTGTGGTACGCTACGTTGTCCTGGTCGAGACTTCTCTTCAGGAAGGCCCAATCCCTGTCTAATTCGCAATACACTATTACAGTATTTTTAGTGTATTTTAACGTATATTTGGTTATATTATGCTTTTTCAGGTCGGCTTGCAAGGCTTTATGATTATTAAATTTCCCCTGAATAACAATAGGCGGGGGAGGTTTACTCTTACCTTGCTTTAGAGGTGTTGGCGACTTTTCCAATACATGAGCCTTTCTCTTTGCTGATTTTTGGTCCCCTTTTTTGGTCGTTTTCCCGGCGTTTGTGATTTGGGAAGCAGTTTCGCTGATAGAGTCGTCGTCCATATCCGAGAGGGCCTCGAATCTATTCATTGTAGGGACTTGGGGTGGGCCTCCCTTGTCCGAGTTTACTGCCCTAACGTGGCTCTTAAAGGGCAACGTCTTTAAAGGCACCTTAAAGGGCACTTTATCGGGCGAGTTTATCAGGAGCACAGAAGTTGCTGGCTGTTCAGTAGCATTTTCCTGTGCAATCTGAATTATTTCAGGTGTAATTTGTGCCTTTGGGAGCACTTCTTGTTCCATTTTTTGGTTAGAGGACGCTTGAAGGGCATTTAAGGTCGCCAGTTCGTTTGCAGTTGGCTTTTTTGTGTACTTGGCCTTTTTTCTGCCAGTGTCGATTTTCGGCTGGGCATCTTTTTTGCGCGTTGTTGCCAGGCCATGATCGCTTTTTAAGTGGTCTGTTGCTCTATTTAGATCTGGTATAATCGTTTTTGGTTCTTTGTTGGAAATAGAACGCAACGGTTCGATAAGGTAGCTGCAAGTTTTACATTTTTCAAGGTAATTTTGCATTCTCCTGTAAATCTTTCGAACTTTTTCGATTGTAGCCTCATCCGACTGTGCAATGGATGAGGTAGAGGCAATAGAGACGTTCCCGTCGTCGGAAACGTTCATTTTACAGGCGGAAAAGTCGGGGTTCCGGCCCCGAAAACTAAAAAATTTAACAAATAACCTTCAGTATTAACTGATCTGATTAAAACCAGAAAAGCAGACTGTGTATTCTATAAAGAAATACCCGGGTAAACGCAGAAGTCGATTTAAAATTCGCGCAGAGCTCGTTTTACGGAGAACTCCAAAATCCGTGCACACACTAGGACGGCTAGTATGCGAATCCGCACTCGACGCGCGTTTTGCTAACCATGTTAGCATCATCAGGAGACGAATAAAAATTATTCATCTCCTGATGATGGTTAGCGAAACGCGCGTCGAGTGCAATAATTCTGTTTCGGTATTGTGGATAAAACTCTGTCTTAGTACACGTTGCCGAAGGTTCCAAACCCCAACATAATTAAAAATCTTGGAGGGCAGGGTTATGGAATGAGGCAAAAATGCAGGGAAAAGCATCAGTGTTCAATAGATTTAACAAAACGAAATGCTAGAGCAATGGTTGTAGAATGTGCAGCTTATTCTCTAAATTTGGTTTTAAATGATGCTGTCAAAACAACTTTCGAATCTGTAAATTTCATCTCACTTGTTCAATCCATTTACGTATTTCGTTCAATCCATTTACGTATTTCTTCAGCGTCAACTAGAAAAGTCATTATTAGAAGAAAAGATATCTATGTTAAAACTAAAACCTCTTAGTGACACTTGATGCAAAAGTCGAATTAACTCAGTAAACGCATTGAAATATTAAATTGGAAATATCTTCCATGCTTTGATCGAAATTCCTAATCATATTACTTGCGACACAATGGCTAAAAATGAAGCTAATGGTTTGGCAAAAAAAATTAAAAATTTTAGGATTTGTTTTAAATAAAATTGTCTCTGTTAGCAAACTTTTACAAAACTCGAATTTAGACATTGTTCAGAATAATTCCTTAGATTCACTAAGCGATAATTTTCGCAAACTAAGAAATGAAAAATGTTGTGATAAAATATTAGTTGTGCTGGATAATTAGCAATTAGGATTTAAACTTCTCCGAGACATCTCCAACAATACCATCTCAGATGCTTCGATCTATTAAGAAATTGAAAAGCCATAGAAGCAGTGCTGGTGGTAGACCGTATGCTGTCAATTTGCTAAACAATCCATCATGCCACCCCATATCAAATATTTTGGATGTCAAGAGGCACTGCACGAGATTCACCGTAGCTCTCGATGGCTTTGGTTCACAGATATGTCACTTAAGTCAGGAGATCTCCCGTTGATCTGTGCTTGCCGAAGCCATACTGCGATCGCTTATGATACCTGCCGATTCAAGATATTTAAAGAGATGTTCTTTGATCAGTTTCTCCATGACTTTGGACCTGACGGGAAGTAAGGCAATTAGACGGTAGTTATTTGGAATAGTTTTTTACTTTTCCTGGGGATTGGTTGCACCTGAGCGCATTTCTAGCTAGAAGGAAAGAAAGCATGCAGTTCGGTATGATAGGAAGGAAACCCTGCATATTAGATCTACTAGTTCAGCAGCACATTTCTTAAGTACTATTGTGCGAACGCCATCTGGTCCTGCGGCCTTATTAGTATCTTGGATTTTGAGTATTCGTTCCCCTTCGCGTTGGCGAAATTCTAGACGTTCCGTTATTGAGCTATGATCTTTTGTCAGTGGGATTGACGTCTTTGAGAAACCCTGATTTACAGCTTTGGCAACTGACCAAAAGGATGTTGATCCGTTAGTTGAGAAGCTTGTTCTAGATCTGCCCATTATATCGCTCCTTGTCCTCGTCAATGGCCCCCTTGCACTTGCTTTCTACCCCCAAAAAAATTTATGGCTTTGCGTATCTATTTAACTGACGAACAAAGCAAAGATATTGAAGGATTAGAACTGGAAGATGAATTAGTTGCCTTATCTGCTATGACAGTTGCAAATAAAGCAAATTTTAATAGCCCACAAATATTTTAGAATATGTTTATTCTAATAACCTGGAAGGCATTTTTCCTAAGTTATCTAGGTCGCTCAGAATATTATTATCAATACCAGTTTCGGTAGCGTCTGGAGAGCAAAGTTTTTCAAAACTAAGTATCATCGAAAATTATCTGCGATCAAGCATGTCTCAGTAACGTATTACCGACTTGAAATCCCGAGCTCTTTAAATTACGATGAAATTATACATGTTTTTGCTGTAAAAAAAGCCAGATTTTTTTTTAAATTCGCATCATAGTTATTAAAATATTTTTTAGTTTTGGATGGACCAAATGACCAATGCCTTTTCTTTAAATGTACTGTACCTCAAAATCCTGTAGAACGTAAAATTTATTCCACTGGAATATTTTAGGAAGAATTATATTGATAATAATATTTTCACTTGCCAAAATGTAGCTTTTCGTGGATCTTCTGATGCTTTGTATGTTCACAATAGTGGTAATGCTTTAAAGACAGTTGAGCTGCCTGTCAAATATGATCCTTTGATATTGGAGGATATTCAAAAACTTTAAAGAACCACTGTCGCAAAAAGGAAGTCTCACTAATTAGGTCATAACAATCAGAATTGACTCATTCAAAGTGTATTGAATAATATATAAATACAAATAATTGTTCTAATATAAAAGAAGCTAAACCATCAACAAAAATAAAGTGGAGTGGCTTACGATTATTTTGCGATATGTAAACAAACCTTTGCGAATTTAAGGTAAGTTGTATTGTGCCTATGTTGGGGTTTGGAACCATCGGCAACATGCACTAAAACGGAGTTTTATCCATAATATCGAAAGAGAATTATTGCACTCGACGCGCGTTTCGCTAACCATGTTAGCATCATCAGGAGATGATTAAAACTAAATTTAAAACTCTACCTAACTCGCTTTTATACTAAATGTCTGCATAAATGATCAAAACTGAGTTTTGAGTTTTAATCATCTCCTGATGATGCTAACATGGTTAGCGAAACGCGCGTCGAGTGCAATAATTCTGTTTCGGTATTGTGGATAAAACTCCGTTTTAGTAAGTTTTATTGGATATATCGCAGCAAATGACATCACGGGCTAAGGTCTTAGCAAAATATTTTATTCAAAATCAAGAGCTTAGCTTAGACATTAAAAATTTTGGGGGGCAGGGATATGACATGGGGCAAAAATGTGGGGATAATATCAGAGTTCAATAGATTACACAAAAGAGTAATGCTAGATCAATGGTTGTACCATCTGTAGCTCATAGCTCAACCTCTAAATTCCGTCTCACTTGTTCAATACATTTACTTATTTTATTCAGGGTCGACTATAGAAAAGTGGCTATTAAAAGAAAAAATATCCATATTAAAACTAAAACCTCTTAGTGACACTAGATGTCGAATTAACTCAATAAACACATTGACATAATAAATTGAAAATATCTTCCATGCTTTGATCGAAATGCCTAATGATGTTACTTGGGACAAATGGATAGGAATGAAGCTGATGGTTTGGCAAAAAATTCAAGTTTTAGGTATTTTGCCTGTGTTATTTTCCGGTCTTATATATTAAATAAAATTATCTCTCTTATCAAACTTTTACAAAACTCTATAATGAACATTGTTCAGTCGACTAGAGCCTTGAAATCATTAACCATTATCCTGGAGGAGGACATCGAAGCGGATAGCCCTGAGCTGGCAGAAGGAAGGGTTCATCAGCCGAACTAACCCTAAAAATAACCCAATGGCGGGTTCAGTTAGCATAGTCCAGTGCAATCTGCATCATAGACGGGCTGCGACGGCAGTTCTCTGTAGCCACCTGGACGAAACGCAGAA
>JAEQML010080621.1:0-11527 GCA_016904865.1 Pissodes strobi | reverse complement strand
TCTGCCAGACGGCACGTCCGAGTTTATGCTCCGAACATCGCACCTCCTTAAAATTTCACAGTAGACATTTTAGATGCAAAAACCTCGAAAAAATATGACAAAAACTTGTGTTTTGTAAATTTATCTTCTTTTATAAAATATGTAGTTTGAAACGTAATTGGCTTAATACAATACCTCCTACAAGCTGATATTACTTTAAGCACGACTATTATGACTGATAATGTGTATTACTCATTTTTTTTTAGATCAAAAATTAAATTGCATTTTACTTACCTTTTTCTGCATACATAAATAATATTTAAGAGCTTCCGGTTAAAACAAGGCTGCGAGTCATGAAAAACATTTAGACGTGCCTCATTCGATTTTTGTTGAAGGAAAACGAAATTTCAAAGCAAAAACCTTTGAACATCCAGTTTATCAAAATAGAATCTACCTATTTTGATAAACTGAAACTAGATACCACCAATCTATTTAATAGATAGGTGGTAATATGTCACTATAGGTATAAAGGTGTCATAATAGGTAATAGTAATGTCAAATTTGGTAGTGTGTTTTCTCCTCGGTTTTCTCCATCCAAAGAACCTTGCAATCTTCAAATATTTATGATAAAACATGAAAGCTTTATACAGGTTTCGGATTTAGTGATGCACGGTCCAAATATTACCATCAGAAGTTACGGTAATATTCCGTAATATTACCATTCCCCTTGAGTAACATTCCTTTGTTATCGTAATATTCCCTAAAAGTTTCGGCAATTTTCCGGGTAATATTACGGGTAATATTCGGTTTAATGTTACGTACTAGGTTACGTAAAATTCGCCGCGTTTTAAAATTCATAACGGATTTTTTGCTTGTTGTGACGCACTGCGATAACGCGCTGGTCCACATGATAATCAATACACAAGTTTACTTTTAAGTATTCTTTTTGATTTTATTTTGTGATATACGCAAGTGGCGCAAGTTAATGCTACCTTTATTTATATTTTTTTACAAGAGTTACTATTTGTTTTTTTTTCTATATTTTTTAAGGCTGTGTGCTATGAGATTTGGGTTCACTGCACGGCAAAATATTTTGTTATTTTCTTTTAATAAACTTGTACAGGGTGGCTCTAATTCCAGTCTATATATGGGGATCTCGAAAACCGCGAGAGATACGATGTCACTCAAATTAGGGCAAAATTGCGCATTTAGGTCCCTAACAATATGCCGTTTAGAAAGTTTTAAAATTCCTAGTATTTCCGGAAATATCCGGAAAAACCAACTTTTACAAATCTTTTATTTTTTTCCTCGGCTTATTTAATTCAATGGTGGTATCCAGCTTGGAATCCGACGTTTCGTCTTCAAGGTGTCATCATCACTTTCTTTTTTCAAATACGAACTTTAATTTTTTATATCGTTTTTCAGTTGATATTGACGTTATTAATATGAATATGTGTTTAATTTTTTTAAATTTTTAATTTAATTTTGTTTTTTTTAATTACTTTTGCTTTGGCGTAATTTTAAATAGTTTAAATTATTTTCGAAATTTTCATATTCTATAAAGACATTTTATTTTGTTTTTGTTAAGTGGAAACTTAGAACCTTTATTTTCAATAAAAATAAAAACTAGTAAAATTAAATAAACGGGTTCGTTTATTTTTTACCCCAAAGCAAAAGAAATGATTTAAAAAATTTAAAATTAGAAGTAAAAAAAAAGAATAAAAAAATAAAAACATATTCATATTAATAACGCCATTAACATCTGAAAAACGATAAAAAAAAGTTAGGTTCATATTTAAAAAAAGAAAGTTGATGATGTTCCCTTGAAGACGAAGCGTCGGATTCTATGCTGGATGTCAACATTAGATAAAGCGGAAAACGTGGCAATGCAAAATGCAATTCAATTTGAAATCCGTCTTTAAATAAGCTCAGGAAGGAAATAAAACGACTTTTCAATATTTCAGTTTTTTTCGGAAATACTCAGAATTTTAAAATTTTCTAAACGGCATATTGTTAGGCACCTAGATGCCCAGTTTTACCATAATTTGACTGACACTGTATCTCTTACGGTTTTTGAGTTCCCCATACATAGACTGAAATTCAAGCCACCCTGTACATATATTATATTTAACCGATTACTTTTTTGCACTTAGATTGAAAATTTGTACTAGACTGTGATGAAAGTTTTAAGTTCAATTATTTTGTATGTTATTAAACTTTTTGAAGCTATCCAATTAGGCCGATCATCAGTTAATTTAATGAAGCTATGTGCTCTCGATGGATTTGTCTTTCTCCTTTGCACATTTTAAAAAGATAGGCTTTTCGACGCTCTTTAGCAATATTACCGAAAATTACGTAATATTACCAAAATTCTTACCGAAAAATAAATTACCAGTAATTTTGCATCACTACAGATTATTACTTTTTTATGTTAGATTTGGTATATTATTAAGGTCTAATATTTATTTATTAAAAGTCTCCAGTTTCCTTTTTTTCTTTTTACCCATAACATTATGATTATGTTTAGAACAATAATTATTAAGAAAGAAGTGTATTTGAAATGCTGCAAAGAAAAATTTTTGAAACATCAATTTTTAGGTGATTTTTACAATTTTCAAAAGGAGTCAAAAGGCTGTTTTGATTTAGATAGTTTAACAACAGCTCACAATGAAAAGACTTTTTATTGTAAATATCTAAAAATGTGTCTTCGAACTCATTAATCAATTTTTTTAAATATAATATAGGCTGTTGAAACTAGTCTACTATTTGCTGACGAGGATATAAAAGATCCCCACGACTTAAGAAATTAATGAAATTGTAAGAATCTTCTACAACACAAGGTTCATTTAAAGTTAAATTTTCTTTGCAAAATTCACAACTTAATTTTTTTTTTAAACACTATGACGGCAATATCCACTTAAATAAGTGATTAACTGGCATTTCAGATGCTCTGCTGTGTCTTGAGAATGTGACAAATTATTAAGAAAACCTTTCAAAGCCTCTATAATAAAAGTATTAAATATTTTGAGAGCTAATTTAACATTTTGCCTTTCTATAAATGATGGAAAAAGAGCCTTTAAACTAAGGGAATACCCATGTTTTAATATTTTGTCTCGTTTTAGTTCATGAACTTTTTTGACCACTGAGGGCATATAGCAAATATTGCATTACAGCCTTTATGACGCATAATTACACTAAATGTTACTTACCCCAAAATTAGCTAACAGGAACAAATTTTATAAACTTGCTGTACAGGGTCATTTTTTATATTTTCCCACCCCCCTTAACTTTTTTGTGCCACTGTGTAGAAAAAAAATGTAAATATAAAAGTTGTAGTGCTCGAGAAGTAGTTTTCAGAAAACATATTTTTGTTTATACAGGGTGTTGCAAAAAGTGCGAAAAACAAGAAAATATATATTTTTTAAATGGAACACCCTGTATATTTCTGCTCAGGACGAAAGATCTTTGTTCTCCGATTACAAAAATATATAATTTGTCTACATTTGTTTAAGCCATTTCCGAGCTATTTAAATAAAACAAATCAATGTTTTAATAATTTTTTATTATTATATACAAACATATCTTAACATGTTTGATAATAGAAAACTTAACTATTACAATTGTTGAATATGCCCACCGTTTCTATTGAAACAATCTCGGAAGTCGCTTTCTAATTTATTTGTTGCATTGATAATAAAAATTGCATTGTTCTGGTTAAGTTCGTTTATGTAGGATAAAATTCTCGCCCTGAGATCTTCAATATTGGTACTTCTCTGAGCATAAACCTTGTTTTTAAATACCCCCACAAACACGCATCTAAAGGCGTGAGATCTAGACTGTTCGGTGGCCAGTGGATGGTTCCCTGTTTCGTATCTATTGTTTAAAAAATTAACCACAGGCATAACATTGTGAGGTGGGGCACCATCTTGGTGCCATATTATTTGAGCATATTGGCGAATTGGATCATATCCAAGAGAACTCTATTTCCTGATTTAAAAATTGCAAATACCTTTCGCCGGTTAGGGAACCTTCATAAAAAATAGGGCCAATAATTTGACCGTTTAGTATGCCACACCACACCATGCAGGGACTTTCTTTCTTGAAAGTTTATTTCCGATAATTCTCGTTGGTTTTGAGCGGCCCAAAAATGTGTGTTTCTTCTATTAAATATGCCCGCAGTTGTAAAAGTGCACTCGTCAGTCCATAATATTTTATTAAAAAAAATAACGATCTTGTTCCTTCCTTCGTAACATATTTTCACAAAATACCCATACTTTTTAAGCGTATTTTGAATTTTTTTTTGCTGACTTATCAAAATGCTTACGGGCATCTCCTATGGATCTGTTCGGGTTTTCTAAAAGGTGTTAGTTTAGTAAATCATTAGGTTTTTAATAGTTGTTAATTCCTGTTACCTTGAAAAAACAACAAAATGTCTAATTTCTCATTTTCATTAACTGCGGCAACTCGCTTTTTCCTGTGAACTGATTTTCGTTGCGTAAATCCCCGCTCTATATTACTAAAAGTTTTTCGGTCTGGAACTTCTCTATTAGGAAATATGCGTCTATATTCTCTTCTAGCTGCACACGCATTTTTACGATTTTGATAATACAAACGCAACATTTGACATTTCTCTTCATCTGTATAACGCATTTTGAAAAATAACACTAAGTAGTGTCGAAAAGAGGTTCTTTTCGATACGCATTTTGTTGACTAGTTGCTATGATATTAACAAAATTTTTCAATGTCAAGGCCCACTAGCAAAAATTTCGACACCGCTTTGAATGGGATTTCTACTAATACAGACGTCAAAAATGACAAGATGGTCGCTCAAGTGCTGATCGAGAATAAAATAAATTAATGTTTTAATTAAAAAACCTGCAAAATAGAAAAAAAATAGTATAAAATACACGTTTTAAAAGACATTTTTGTGCACTCCCACGTTAGGAAACTCCCCGCAAGCGGGTCGTTTCCTAATTTCGTGCTCGTGCGAAAAAATATGGTCTTTTAAAACTAGTATCTTAATATACTATTTTGTTAATGTCATTCATGGCTATTTTGACATATTTCATATTTTACTTAATGACGAGCAAGGCTACTTCGATTGGTTTGAAATTACTTTGAATTCATGTTTTCAACTTTTAAAGTTCAATAGCTCGGAAATGGCTTAAGCAAATGTAGACAAATTATATATTTTTGTAATCGGAGGACAAAGATCTTTCGTCCTGAGGAGAAATATACAGGGTGTCCCATTTAAAAAATATATATTTTCTTATTTTTCGCACTTTTTGCAACACCCTGTATAGACAAAAATATGTTTTCTGAGAACTACTTTTCAAGCACTACAACTTTCATATTTACATTTCTTTTCTACACAGTGGCACAAAAAAGTTAAGGGGGGTGGGAAAATATAAAAAATGACCCTGTACACAAAGCACGAGCACAAAATAAACTCTTATCAAGGTCAAGTCCAAACATTTTGGAAAGCTAAAAACATGAATTTTAGGTCTTTTCGGCTAGTTTCCACCGCACAGCATTGTTCACATAAATTTAACCACACCAAAGTACTGATATTATAAAGAAATTAACAGAAAAACATTCAAAATCGAACAGAACAATAATTAAGAAGCCGGTCGAACGTCGAAAGTACGCCAACTGACAGGAGGCAGTGTTGCCAGATTTAGAGTTAGTTTCATACATTATTTGGGATGTAAACTATTTAACGTATATTTAGTTGTACTTTAATTTTTACAACATTTGTTGAATGATATTGGAAATTATGTTTTTAAATGGAACTAAATATTTATACAAAATAATTAGGTTATTGGTTCGCAACGTTGATTATCTTAAAGGTTTTGATTCCGTTATTGCTTCACTTTCCGGTTTTTATATATTTACTTTTATATTTATTTATATTTAATATAACTATACTACTAAGCAAACTTTTACATTCAGTATCTAATATATTGTTAATCGAATCTTGAAATCCAAGACGAATATTTTACGTTTCTTTGAAAAATAATTTGTGGCAAACTACAGTGAAAAGTAGCTCAAATTGTGATAAAGCGCTTAATCTGGCAGCACCGGCTACATGACGTCGAGATGGGAATTGGCATTCCAGTCGCCCAGCGTGGCAATCAACGTTAAATACGGAAGTAGGCGCGATAAAATAATTAATACTTTTACTGGGCTCCTCTTGGCTCCTCTTAATGCTCTTCTTATGGCAAAAAGTATAGATCACTTTTGGTGACGTCACTGCTAATTTTAATATTAGCTAGTTGGCCTAGTTGTAAGAGGTATTGATTTAATCCCGTTTTTAGCAACACATATTATTGGTCGATACACACATGCGATAGTTGTGGTTCAGGAATAACAAAAACAACTTCTGAAAAAGACGAAATTTAACGAAAATTTTGGAGTAACTGTTGACCGGTTGGAGATATATTGGCATATGTATACATATTATTAATGGGAATTAAATTCTCTACAACTTTCAAAAACAGACTTTTTTCCCCAGATGGATAGTTTAAATGATATGAAGGAATGTTTGATGGAAAATATGAGGTATTTTATTATTTTTTTTTGTCACCTTTTCTGAGCATGTAGCTCGCGAACGGTTGCGAATTCGAACAAGGTAATTATATGGAATGAGAGTTGTAGAGAATTTCATATGCTTTCATGTCATAAGAGAAAAAATATCTATACGAAAAATGGGACCTTCCACGAGGACGAACGCTGGTGTGGAATCATAAATGACATACGTTATAGGATAGGTACGTTGCCAGCCTAGCAGAGTCTGAGCCTCATCTGCCCTTGAAATATCTGTGGCCTCCTGACTCTATTAAGCTCAGACGTACTCTTCCTATTTTAACAGGCATAATATAGCCCTCATAGGTGGCCAGCCACACTGGTATTTGTTTTTTAGTTGCCTCGATTCCTTCCGCATTTGTTTTGAGTTGTTATAATCATGTTTTTAAAAGTATATATTGGGCTATATTTTAACACATTGTTGCATATCCCAAGAATAGTATTATTTATTGACAGATGAGAGTTTTACTTACTGATAATCAATTTAACAGTACTTTTTATGTGTTTGTAAGTTGAATTAAAAAAATAATAATAAAATTAGATCAAACATACACATAAATAAGTAAATAAGTTTCAAAATGGTATTTAAATATTCTCCCAAGATTTTTCAGACTAAATTAGAACCATTAGAAAATCGAAAGAAAGTAATATTCAAAATAAAAGCTAGTTTTAAATTTAATGCGGCATAAAAACGGTTGCGTTATGGCCTTAAAATTAACCTTAATGGGCGTGGCATTCAAAAGAATTTTGCCTGCGCCGCATCTTTTTTTTCTGGCGGTAGCCTCCCCTGTTCTAATACCCACGAGCTACCACTGGTTCAACCCTCCGTGGATGACCCTGTCATTGTTTATTTTATTATGATTTTTAGTCACAATATTTTAAAATTAAAGTAAGTATTTTATTTTGTAGAGAATCTAATGTCAAAGAATGTAATGCAGACTATTTGATTCAGTCGGACTTTATAAGTCATGATGAAGTTGATATTAAAACTGAAGATGAAGAGGACATGCTGGAATCCAAGTGAGAAATTTAATATTGTGATATTCATTTAGAAGTTTTATGCATTATGAGCATGGGAGTTGTTTCGATTATACCAGAAAAAAACAAGCTTCACAAAGTATATAATAATACGCATAAATACAGAACTTGATTCTTTATTCTATTCAATATGTAGCAGCAGCTTCATTAGCGTTTTCTCTCTTCCGCGTCATGCCTTATTAACTCCCAGTCCCAAATAAGTGTTGTAGATTCGATCTTGGTCGATTTTCTAAACAAACAGAGCCTGCACATGGGCAGTATACGTTACCTTAGGGGCTAGTTATAAAGTGAATTTGAAAATAAAACAAAAACTTTTAGCAATATATGTATGTTTTAATATGATATTTTACTTGAACACAACTTAGAGCTCGTAACTATACAAATATAAATAATGAATTGTTTCTGCGGTAGGTTCCTTGTGAAACATCGTTGAATAATAATACTAGGGATAATTAGTACACTGCTTTTAGATGTTTCAAAATAATTTAATGTTATGGTTCGGCTTGATGAGGCCTTTATCAAGAGTAGTTGAATCCTAAAATCTAAATTGTTATACCCTACTAAACCGCCTGACGGGATTTTGTTTTTATTGCACTGTCAATAATGCAGGTGTTTAAAGAACAGGTCAGTTGGTCGTTCGTATTTAAAACGTCTGTTTTTTGTGACTTTTGGATTTCAAAAGGTTCGGCCTTTTGCTTTTTGTTTCGGTGTGTAAAAGTTTGACAATATTCATATCTATAAAATGGTTATTTTCTATACAATGTTTTGCTAAGCCAGAGTTTTTAATATTATGTAAAACCGATTTTTTGTGTTCTTTAATCCTAATATTTAAGTTACGACCAGTTTGTCCTACGTATACAGCTTCACAGTTCACACAATTTATTTTGTAAACACCAGATTTGGATTGTTTGTCAATTTTGTCTTTATTGTTTATTAGTCTTCTCCCTAGATTATTCTTATTAACCTGAATTGTTTTACAGCCAAATTTATTTAATTTTTTTGAAACTTTATCTATAATTTTCGGAATATAATTGATACATATAAGGGCTCCTTTTCTAATTTTAATGTTACCTCTTTTTGGAAACTCGAAGAGTCTAGGGAAAAGCTGAAAAGTCTATGGATCAGACTATGAAAAGCAGAAAGTTTTACTTGCCAAGATTGGTTAGAGTCTTTGTGAATTATTGCATCTGTTGTTGGTTTCCTATATATATCAAATTTAAGCGAATCTCTTGTCTTTGTAATCTTTATGTCCAAAAAATTTAAAATGTTAGAATCTTTTTCCATGGTAAATCGAATTCTATTGTTTAGGGAATTTAAAAATGTTAAAAAGGTATCTAAGTTTCTGTTGGTTCCTGTAAAGCTGCAAAATATGTCATCCACATACCACCCCAAAAAAATATGTTTCTGATTAATGAATTGTTGGTGTGGAATAAATGCTGTTCAAAATCAGCCATACAAATGTCGTAAAATAAAGGTGAAATTGGAGAACCCATTGGCAAACCATTAATTTGTTTCAATATTTCATAATTATACTGGAAATAATTTTGATCTATACATGTTGCAACACGTTTTTCTGATTGAACCCAAAATGTAAGTAAAGATTTTTTTCCCAATTAATTAAAAAGGAACCTAGCCCCGGCGAGTTGTGTTACAAAGCCCAGCCCCTGTCGGGTCGTTTGAGGGCCACCCGTTCTAACCAACTAAACGGAAAAAGCTCTGCTGTTTTACAGGGTGGCTAGGTCAGCTCATAAAATCAACCGGTACTTAGTACTTAATTTCAAACTAACAAGAAAACGAGAATATAGGCGGGATTATAATCAATTAACTTAGCATATCAAAAAACATAATCTAAAAATTTAAGGAACAATATATTTGCCACTAAGTTCTTTTTTTTTGAAAACACAACAACAATCTATCTGAAGAAAAATGTTAAATTGAAATGTGGTTAGTTAAAGACAAAAGAATGACTATTAACGTAATGATAAAATAAACAGAGTACAATATGGAGATTGTACAGAGACCAACTCAGTTGTTAATACTACTATAAAGGGATCACTTTGACGTTCACTAAGCTAATTACCACTAGGTATGCGTGCGCTAATAGCTGCACCGATTTTGAATGTAGCAATGATGATATGCAGCAGTGAACTGCCACAATAATTAACTCAAAAGACTCGATAAATTAATAAAGGAGCAAAACTAGAATAAAGCTATTGAAAGCGTGACTCTCGATGCTTGATTCATATTATAAAAAGATAAAATTCAGAGCGGTTATATCACTCGATTAATGAATGAAAAGAATAAAATTATCGATCCAACGCTTGACGTTTATTAAAAAGAGAGAAAATTCAGAGCAATCAGATTAACTGGTCCGATAAACCAGTGAATAAATGAAAATAAAATTAATGAGCTACCTCAGAACTCGGCGTTCAATGTTTGATTTATATTAAGGAGAGAAAACGAAGAGCGATTATATTAAATGGACAAACCTAAGAATTAATGAGACATAAAGCTTCTGTACAATACCCAACTCCGGTCGTCGAACTCTGATGGAGGCGCCGGGCACTTATAGATACCTCAGGAATTGGCTCTGGATGGCCCCGAGGGAAGATCTAGCCGAGGTCTCGATAGCTTTGGGTCGAGACAAGTGCTGCTAGTAAAGCCTGCTTCCAACCCATTAGAACAGGGTGACTCTAGCGGCGGGTAAAGGTCGTGGCCTCCGAGAAAGAGGTTGTACCCTCCGGAAAAAGGCGGTGGACCTCCGGAAAAAGGTGGTGGACCTCCGGAAAATGCCCTGAAATAATCCAGTGCGCATTAAACGAGGCCCCCTTACTTTAATAAAAACCATAGCCCCCCCTCGCATATTTTCTTTATAAAACAAATTCCCTACCCAAAAAAAAGAATTATCCATGAATTTTCAATGACCATCGGCAAATAAAAGATACTAAGGTTCAGGCAACTTGAATATAAAAAAAAGAGGGATGAATCACCCCTAAAAGAATATAAAAACTTCCCCATATGATTAAAATTAAAATTACATTAAAATAAAAATTCGGATTAGATAAAATAGAGTAGATAAGATACCATGTGGAACGCAAAAGCAAATGGCGGTATGCACAAAAAAAGGTAACACAGATAAGCAATTAAATCATTAATTTAGGCAAAACGGTAACAATAATTACCTCGTTCGTGTGTGTGTGTGAGGGCTAACTATGAGAGATTCGACGGTCTCGGTCTTGTATGACGAACGTGGGAAGCCTCTATAAATAATGGAAAGAAACCGGTAGCATCATGGCGTTGACGCGCTTCACAGGCAATAGAAAAAGAAATCCAGAGAAAATGCTTACCTAATACAGCCGTATCCAGGGCCGTATTTAAGAAAATAAAGTTGATGATGGCAGATCGAAGACGAAACGTCGGTTTGAAAATCTGATATCACCATCTTGTAGAACAGAAAAAGTAGCAATGAGAATGTGAAATTTATTTTGATACATCTATTTGAATAGAGTCATAAAAAAATAAGAATGAAATCGAGAATATTCGTTTTTTTCGACCTTGTATCTCTTCTAGTTTCCGAGATCCCAATGATGAGGCTCGCATTTGGGACACCCTGTACAGTGAACTTATTTTCGGCTTCACTCACCTCACTCTCAAATGCTTGACCATTACGTTTAAGCCTCTCAATATAAATATCCTTATCTTTAAGATTCCTAAGTAAATCTGCAATTTTCTTTTCATATAAACTAATTTCATGTTCTCTCTCATTAAAATTATTTTGACATTCCTCTGAACAGAAAATTCTGTATCCATTAATTCTAACCGCCTTTGATATCCTTTCTAAACAGCTTGAATGGAAAACATAATTGCATGAAACACATACAAAACTCGCAAAACCCTTATTTTTACAACATTTGAAATTATTATT